>CAIGRS010283676.1:0-18313 GCA_903798395.1 Fraxinus floribunda
GTGATTTGAGAGGTGAATGTGGCATCCATAGACAAACATAGGCTAAAAATTGTGCGCTGGAGTGGGTTTGATAAAGGGTCTTACCATATCCAGAAGAAAGAGCGTTAAGCCATAGACTATTCGTTTATTGTAGATTGGCTAGCTGGCTCGCTGTGGTCTTTTATTTGGGAAAATTGCACATGGTGCCCAACCTTTTACAGTTGTGACTTTCAGATCCTCAACTTACTTAACGTAAGTAGGTCCCTAATATTTTAAAACAGTGCGAATGTCATCCTTTTACATTGGAAAATTGCTCGATGGATACCCATTTATGCATTTTGAGCTTCAATATTTGTTTCTTGGCATGAAGCTCTTCACCCCTTCAAAAATAATTTCAAAATTGTCTTTATTTTTGCATCCAAATTTAAGTTCGAGTTATTCTATTCACACACGAGTTTTGTTAATTGCTCACATTTTAGTTATAATGAAGGTTCTCAAGTTTTACTCATTTTTACACTTGTATCTTTAACATTTTTCGTCGCATTATTATAGTTATTTTTTTATTAATTAGCCTATTTTTCTCTTATGATGATTTCTGTCCAAATGTTCGGTTAATGTGGAAAAATATTTTCTCAAACATTTTTATTTGTTGTTAAGTTTGCTTATTTGAAAGTATGAGAAACAAGTTTTTTTACTTCCTCTTAATAGATTTTCTGACCTTCTTCATAGACAAGATATGATAACTATTAGAATATTGAGGATAAAATGATATAAAAGTTGAGGACATAATGTAAAAATGAGCAAAAGTTTAGGACCTTCATTGAACTGGCTTCTCCCATCCCTCTGCTTCTTCTCGCTCGACAACACACTGCCTTCCAAATGGAATACTAGAATATGAGTTCTCTGCCATCTTCACCCCCACCTACCCCCATGTGGAGTACGAATATGTTCAGCCCCAATTTTTGCTCAACTCGAACATTTTTGTTTAGTACGTTATATAGTCCAAACAACTCCCTCCAAGCTTTATGCTCCAACAACAAGAACCTTCCAAACTAACCAAAGGTCCACACGCATCGTCCCTCCCTCAAAGGCTCCCCTCTCGATCAGAACAGCAGGCCCCCATCAATCCAAAGTCCCAATGATAGGGGTCATCTTATGGAGCGTAAACATGAAAGAAAAATCATCACTTCAAAGTTAGATTTTCACTCTCTAAATAATATCTCTTACAAACTTTCAAACATTCTCTTATTACATAAAATCAACATCGAAATACTGTCTCTTACAAACTTTCAAAATTTTAGTAAATTCTAATAAAAAAAAAAGTTAAAGAATGATTTGAAAAACTGATAAAAATTGTGGATCTCACAAATTTATTGTTAAATGGGTTTTAAATAATAGGATCAAATAGGGGATCAATACAAGAAATCAGTCAACTTCATGTTGTCTCGAGATCATGATTTTACTTCCTAGAATATTGTAGCAATTTTATGCATTTCGATGGTATTGTTTTGTTATCAAACTGTCGTGTCTATACTAAAAATCCATTACTACCTAGACGAAAGTTGGCTACGACTATCGAGACATAAACCCACTCAACAAAATACAACACAAAAATTATGGGAGCGTGTTTGATTGACTTTATTTTTAATGAAAAATGACTTTTTTTTTTCATTTAAATTCCTACTTTTATAGTGTTTGATTAACAATTTTTTTCACAAAAAATATTTTCTAACTTTTCGTTACGTGAAAAAACAAGAGGAAAACATTTTCTCTAGGGGGGAATGATTTTTATTTTCGAGATAATTCACTATCTCATTCTCTCTCATCTCTCATTCTCGTTCATTTGCTCGCAAATAAAAAAATAAACAAATATAATATTTTCAAGGTTGAGAATAAAATATATTTAGTTAATAATGTTCATACAAATAAGTTTTTGACAATTAAATTATTTAAAATTTAATGTTTTTTTCATGTAAATTCGATAGTCAAAATCAAATGCAACTAAATGACAAAATTTGTTTGTTGTTGGGCCCTCTTGCCACCCTGTCATACGCCCAAACAACCAAGAAAAAAAGGGAGAAAGTGACACTATTAATCAAAACAAACTAACAAATCACGATACCATACTCTCCCGCGCTTGTTCCGACGAGTATTTTAGTGCAGTTCGAACTACTTTTCTAGATATACTCGTATTTAATCCAAAACTCATAAGGACGATAAATGTGTATATTTTTCCTGTAGCTGGATCCGCGCTGGATTTGGATAAATCGTTCCCTTCATTTTCTCGATCTCATATACAACCCACGATTTACGCCTTGGAACTGCAAAATTCGACTTAAGGAGAAGAACATAGAATGGAATCGCCCAAGAAGTCTCTTGTATTTGCCTACTATGTTACTGGGCACGGATTTGGCCATGCCACTCGTGTTGTTGAGGTAATTTTTATGCGCATTCACTTGATTTTTGATCTATACATATTTTCGTTATTATTTTGTATATATAGGTTTAGTTTGTATGTAATCCTCTATACCCATTTGTCAGCTTAGATTGTATCGAAGTTCTCTGTTTCAACAATGATAATCAAAGTTTAAAATTTTAATTTGAAGTGGGTTTGTAGAAAAGACTAATCTTTCTTATGAACATATTAAATCTGCAGTTCAATTTTGTAATTTAACGGGTTTGAAGTATTCATGTGAATCATTGGAATATCCCAAATAATTGTTTTAAAGACGTTAAGTGATAATGCTTATGATGAGTCAAAAGTGAATAATGTTAACGATTTAGGGTGATTATGTGCATTTTGAATAGGTTTAAGCAATTCGAATTTAATTTGGAAAATTATTTGGAATTGTGTTTAAGAAATTTGATATTTTGTGAAATTGGTTTGTGTCTGTAAGTAGATTTATATGTGTTTGATTAGACAATGCAACTCCTTTTGATGAGAGATATGAACAGAAGCTTCAAGAAAACTAGGGATTTTCGGTTATTTTATTTACCATCAATTAACATGAAAACTATTACCATTAATAAATTCCGAATTATAAAATATTTTCCATCTTCTTATACGTTAAAAAAAGAATGATCTTACATTTGTGTTGTCTAGGAATTGATATGTAAACTAGCTCCAGTGTGACCTATTAAAAATCATCATTTAAGCAACTATGTTACCAACTGGAAGCTGGTAGCATCTCAATAAGGTCAACATGGACATAACTCTGTTGGTGAGAAATCCTTCTACTTCTTCCTATTGACAGGTTGTTCGTAATCTCATTCAAGCTGGACATGATGTTCATGTGGTTACTGCTGCTCCTGACTACGTTTTCACTACTGAAATACAGTCACCTAGACTCTTCATCCGGAAGGTCAGTTAGCACAAAATATTCTAAAGCAAAGTTTTATTTATTTTCATATATGATGTCACTTTGCTGACAATCATATAGTACCTTTCATTTTCCCCATTGGGATTTTGAATTTAACTTGGTAAAATGTATGGTTTGCTTGTGGAGCCTAATCCTATTAGACACCTTTGCCCTCGACTGTGCACATCCACTTAACATGCCTACACATATAAAGGATTATTCCAGGATATAATACATATGACATATATGTATTAGGTCAACCTAATGTTCCTAGTTATAAAGGATTATTTAGGGAGCCATTTTCTATGAGACGCAGACTGAAAGGAGTGAGATCACTATTGAATCTTTTTCATGGTGAAAACTTGCAGCACGAGTGAGGGTGGACCACTATAAACCTTTGCGTCTGCTTTCCTAGAGTTTTGCTTAACATTGCCTTGATAGGAGCCTAGTAGGGATTAGGGTATAATCCGCAACAATTTATGGTACGGCAAAAATCACTTCTATAAGGATCATAAGATGAACCTTTTTCCTGTGCGATACAATATTTCAGGCTAATAATAGCATATTTTGTCTGCAGGTGCTATTGGATTGTGGAGCTGTTCAAGCAGATGCCTTGACTGTTGACCGTCTTGCTTCACTGGAAAAGGTGTAGCAATTTCATAGAAATAATTAGGAAGAGTGTGTTGTTTCCTCAAATACAATTATTAATTCTCCCTTTTCTTTTCATGTACTTTCTAACTGACTCTTTCTTGCTTAATTATTTTTAATCCAGTATGTCCAGACGGCTGTAGTCCCTCGAGCTTCTATTTTGGCCACAGAAATTGAATGGCTGAAATCTATCAAGGCTGATTTAGTGGTACTACCATGCTCAAAATGATATAATTTCTACTTTAGCCCGATCTTCTTATTGGAATTGTTTTATAAGAATTTTAGAAACAAGCACTCTTTGGTAGGATTAACTTTACTTAAAAGATATTGTATGAAATAATTAAAACAGAGATGTGTTTGATTTTTATAATGCAAATGCAATCTTCTTATTCATGTAACAAATGTTACTAGGTTTCAGATGTTGTTCCTGTTGCATGCCGAGCAGCGGCAGATGCTGGAATTCGTTCTGTTTGTGTGTCGAACTTCAGGTGATTCTGTAGACTTATTTAAACTTTTTTTTTTTTTTTGAGGGGTGGGGAGGGGGGTGCTTTCATCATTCTCTCTCTTTTCCTTTGAATTATTTTTTTTTCCTGGTGGTGGTGATTACTGGCTATATAATTCGAATTAGTAGTTCTATAGAGCAATCTATTAAGGTATATAGGACAGTAGGCAGAAGTAAAAATTGATTTTTAACCTACATTGAATAATTTTCCTTGTGGATAATTCAGAATGATGATGTCTTTGCCGGGGAGATGAAGATAATGATTGTATACATTCGAACTTTCTCCATAATTAGCCCCTAATTGGCTTCACACAAGCAAAGATATTTTGTATAGTTTGTATGTTTACGATCATAGGAATACTTTCTTATTTCTCCAGTTTTAGAATCTCTGTCTTGTCTAATCTGGCATTTTGCTTTACCATCTTTATCTCTCATAGGGCTTGTTTGAGCCCCATTTTTGTCAAAAAAAAAATGCATTTTTGAATAGTGTACTGATAGGAAATGTGTGGTTAAAAAATAAGGAAAAATTTTGGGTTTTCGTGTAATATTATTTTTTTTAAAAATGTGTGGTTGAAATGGGGTCGAAACACTGTTCAAAAATACATTTTTTCAAAGAATGGGGCTCAAACAAGGGCATAGTATTGCATCACTTTGCTTGCTGTTGGTAAATTACTGTTTAAAAACTCAAAAATAAGCATGTCTGAAATTCTTGTTTTGTATTATGTTGACAGTTGGGATTTCATCTACGCAGAATATGTCATGGTGACTGGATACCGCAGTCGCTCTATCATTTTGCAGGTGATTACGGTTCTTCTATGTAAATGAAGACCTCTCAATTCACCTCTGAAATTACCATACACCAGAGGTTTAAATTCTTATTGTTATACAAACGACAATAGAAGATGGGTAGTCAATTTCATTATGATGGTTCTAAAGACATAGAAAGGATTCATGTGTGACACAAAGGTTCCATTAATGCAGCATTGTAAACTATTGAAATATTGAGTTCACTTAGTGCTTGTTTGGGATAGCTAAAAAAATTGCTAAAAGTTGAGCTGAAAGTCAATAATTAATTTTAATCCGCTTACCATTTTTAATTGAAAAAAGAGGACAACTCCTTTTAATTATTTGATTTTCTGATTATTTAGTTGACATCAAGTCCTTGTGTTTACATTCGCATTACTTCACGGAAATAGGTCTCATGTCACATAAATTTTTTCACTTTATTTACTCAAGTGTTATCTTCATTTAGAAACTAATACATTCTAGGATTTTGTGAAGTCTCATATTCTTGAATAAGTATGTTCATACATACATCAAAATAGAAGATATTAATGTGAAATATGAATTTAGTACCTGCTAATTAGATTGTGGTATATTAGAGCTAGTCATGCCAAGTGCAGATAGCTTCATCCACATGGAATGGGAAGAATATTTACTAAACATGATGATACATAAAAATATGCTAATTTTCCCATTGTTCGAAAAAAGAGAAATATTTATTTCCAGTTTAAATTGCAGGGTGAATGGAAATGCCATTCTATTCACACTCACATTCATAAGTTATATTCTCTTTGTCATAAGGCAAATTATAGTCTTAGATATTATTTATTTTCTTGTAAGGGAAATATGTTTTGGAATTATCAAGAAGGTCACTATATTGTCATTTATAATTTATTGAGAATCATTGTGACTCCTGTGAATTTGGTTTTGAAAGAATGCCACCTTTTCATCATTGGTCTGTTCAATTTGAGAAGGTCGCTGATCGAGTTTTGTTAGATATTCCATCATTTTGATGGTTACCCATCCAGTACTGCTGTGAAACTAACAGTCCTGTCACTCTTTCTCATTCTTACTATCCTCTATTTTGTTTGTTTGTGTCAGTTTGTGTATGTTTTTCCTAGTGATGATTTTCTGAACTTGCCTTATTGGATGAATTGGTTTTTAAGATACAAGTTTATTTCATCTGATGAGAATATTTGCAGATAGCTGAAGATTATTCTCATTCCGAGTTTCTAATACGTCTTCCAGGATACTGTCCAAGTACGTTGGTTCCAGCAGTCTCAAGATTGTTATGTGTTTCATTTTTTAGTCGTATCTTTCAGTGACCTTCTAATTTCGTAATACTGAAGTTAATGATTCTGTGGGAGGATTCTAACTGTTTCTTATGCATGCCTGAACTCCTCAGTGCCTGCTTTCCGTGATACTGTTGATGTGCCTCTTGTTGTGAGGAGATTACACAAAAATCGAGCAGAGGTGTCTTCCTGTACTAAGTGTCTCTTATTGGCACTGGTTAGTTCGTTGTATAATTTTTTGTTTTTCTTGTGGTCAGGTTAGGAAAGAGCTTGGAATTGGAGAAGACGTCAAAGTTCTTATATATAATTTTGGTGGGCAGGTAGAGTTTATGTTATATGTAACTATATAACTTCTGCATCTTCGAACTCTCTGATTGCATAGTTTGCCTCATTTTTATCCGTTTGTTTTTATTATACTTTATTATCATATTTTCAAGTTCTTCTATTAATTTTTATCTTTATAAACTTGCCTTTCATTCTTAGCTTTAACTTGTTTATTTTCTCTTAACAATTCTGCAGTTACTTTGAAAGGTTCTTAAGTATCAGTAAATACGATATGAGCCTCCAAGTATGCTTAGATGATAGTTTTCTTCCATGAATTTGAATAGTTACAATAAATAACATGTCAATCTTCATTGCTTGCAGCCAGCCGGATGGAAGATAAAGAAGGAATATCTACCTGATGGATGGATATGCTTGGTTAGTTTTATGAGCTACACAATACATGTTTGCACATTTTACATTCTCTCCAAAGTCGAAAGCAGAGGAACATACATGATGTATGTTAACCGTTGCCTGATATAGGTCTGTGGAGCTTCAGAAGGGCAGGAGCTTCCTGAAAACTTTATGAAGCTTCCAAAAGACGTTTATACACCTGATGTAATTGCTGCTTCAGACTGCATGATTGGTAACATTACTGAAAGTCCTACTACTTTATTTTTTATATTTCATCAGTGTATAATTTGACTTTGGAATGTTTCATATATTTCTTTTCAGGTAAAATTGGATATGGTACAGCAAGTGAAGCTTTGGCATACAAGGTTCCTTTCATCTTCATACGCAGAGATTATTTTAATGAAGAACCATTTGTGAGGAACATGCTTGAGGTACAATGTTGCTTCACATTGTTAATCTGTTTCATGGCTGTATAACAGACCAAATTTCACCAATTTATATAATGCAAACAGCACTTTCAATGTGGTGTGGAGATGATTAGGAGAGATTTGCTTACTGGGCATTGGGCTCCATATATTGAACGGGCTTTTACTTTGAAACCTTGCTATGAGGCAGGCACCGACGGTGGTGAGGTATCTCATTTTTCTTGCCTTGTCCAGGAGAAAATTTATCAAGGGCTATTCTGCATACCTCAGAATTATAATTTTGCAAGAAAAGAAATGTCTCAATTTTGGACCTTAAATGTCTAATAAGGTCTCTGTTACCTCAATATATTTTAAGGTGGCTGCTAAAATACTTCAGGATACCGCTTTTGGAAAAGATCATGCTCCGTCTAAGGTGATTTTATTATAAGTTTCTAATACCTTTATTTCGTTGTGTCATGTGAAATTGTGTATACCTGGCTTTCAATCTAATTCTATGTTTAGCGACTTCTAAGATAACTGTTTTCAGGAAAGATATTCCTTAATTATAAAAATTGGTTTGAGAAATATGATCAGACTGGCATTCAGAAAATGTAGCGTCATCAAAAAAGACTAGAATGCCAGCATTATTATGAAATCAACCACACTATTAACTTACTGCAGCAATAGATGCTATGATCATGGTGATGATGCAGTAAATAAGTGGTTATGATTGATGACATTGTCAACTCCTTATTAGTTACTGTTCTTTATTGTAGGAGATATACAATTTGGTTAATTTTATTTCCTTTTTTATGTAGCTTAGCGGGCCAAGGAGGTTGCGAGATGCCATTGTCCTTGGGTATCAGCTTCAGAGAATTCCTGGGAAAGACATAGCTGTGCCAGATTGGTATACACATGCACAAAATGAATTAAATATCCGCACTCCATCGCCAGATAATAACGTTATCCCGAGTAGCTCCTTTACAAAAGAGTAAATTCTCGTATTATCCATGTGTAATCCATGCTCGTTCATTGTGATCATTTAATCACTAAACTGTTTTTTTGTTCATTCATTTTAATACATTTGTAGAAATGAGGACTTTGAAATTCTGCATGGAGATCATCATGGTCTTTCAGATACAATAGCTTTCTTAAAGAACTTGACAGAACTGCACGACTTAAACAACCCTGGAAATAGAAGCAAGCAACACTCACGTGAGCAGCTTGCAGCTGCTGCACTGTTTAACTGGGAGGTACTTTACACAGTGCTTTGACTGTTGCAAATACATTTTGCTGGGTGGCTTTTGTTTTGTAAAATTAGGCCTTCTCAGTCTGAGGATGATATGAAATGTTTGGATAATAAGTTTACCATAACAATCTGGATGTGAGAATCAACACTCATTTATTTACTTGACCATAACAATCTGGATCTGAACATCTGCTAATTGTTTCTCTGAAGAGAAAAATGGAGTACATATCAGGCCATTGCCCAATTTAAGCAATCAGGGTAAAGCAAGTAACGATGATAAATTCTCTCCAACCACACTCAAAGTTTGGTAAAGCTAGACTAAAAGAGCTGTCTGCAGCCTTTGTCTAAAGAGAAGCAAAAAGATCACTCTATCCCTTGAGCAATCGGCTTTAAAAATTCATCGATGAAAAATTTACATTCCTCTCTACCTTGTAGACCACGTAGAAGCTCTTGTAGTGCATCTCAATTTTGGCTTTCTTAGCACCTCCAGATCCCAAAAAGTGTGTCCCCCACTTAATGTCATTCTGTAAAACTATGGACTTAAGACTTGATAATAGGTATGTATTTAAATGCATCTAACTATTAGCTTGTCCTGCAGAAGATTTCCTAAAGCAATTTCTCATTTTAGAATCTGTTGATTTATTTGTTAAGACTTTTTACAGTTCTAAGTAATTTTTATCTATAAATAATATGGACTATGTCACTTTTATTTAGAACTATAGTCAAATTTTTCATGTTCTACATCTTGAAAATTATGTTAGTTAGAGCATCTCCAAGAGACTCTTTAAACATGATATTCTCTCTATTTTAAAGAGTCAACATTTAAAATCATGCTTCAAAAGACTCTTTAAATTAACATTTTAATTTGGAGAGCCAAACTCACTCTCTATAATTAAATGCATTGTAAAAGTTTCAATTTTCAATGTAGGAAAGAAATAAAATAATCTAAGCTAGTTAAAATAAAAGATAAAGAAAAATAATAAATATTTTTTGGGAGTAGTAAAATTAAGTGTTAAATATAAAGAGTTTGTTGAAGTACTTCAAAATTTTAACTCTAAATTTATAGATGCTCTCCAAGTGATCGAATATACTCTTTAAAAATAGAGAGCCTCTTGGAGATGCTCTTATGTAAAAATTCTCTTCATGCTGTTGTTTCACGGATTTGGTGTTGCAGGATGAGGTATTTGTTGCTAGAGCACCCGGGAGGTTAGATGTAATGGGAGGAATTGCAGACTATTCAGGAAGTCTAGTCCTGCAGGTGCTTTTCCATGGGATGCTTCTCTATTCATAATTTGTACGACTTGTTGTCAAAATTTCTCTTTTTCTCAGAATTTTTTTGATATTCGCCATTTCTCGTGCAGATGCCCATTAGAGAGGCATGCCATGTCGCCATTCAACGGAATCATCCAAGCAAACACAAGTTGTGGAAACACACTCAGGCCAGGCAGCATACTAAAGAACAGGGCCAAATACCTGTCCTTCAAATTGTATGTGGGATTTTAATCAGCAGTTAATGAAGAGATGATTCATATAGAATCTCTAGTTATGTGCAAAAAGTGGAGCATTACCGCCATATGAAGTCAATTTTCTGGGATCTAATCCTAAGTTCTACACGTGGCCGTGGCATAATACATATATTCCAAAATGATATGACAAACTAACTAGGCAGATTATTGAAAATTGACCTATTCATTATGAGTAAAAGGTTTTTGTTGCATAAATATCTTCTTATATAATCATTACTCCTTTAAATGTAAATAAATGCTTTAGAAGAACAATGTCATTCCCCTTCCATAACTAATACATAAATCTTCAATGAGTCAACAGAGAGCTATGGAGTTGTTCCAACCTGTGTCATTTTGAACTGCACTAAGATGGGGATGGGCTTATTTTTCTATCTACAAAAGGAATATCAAATTGGACACAGCTAACCATTGGATCATTTGTTCATGAGCCAATCTGTGCTATTCCGACAATATGTCTTTATCCATCCGTATGCATGTTCCAATTATTGGTGACAGTTTGACTGTGAGGCATAATGGGCATTAGAAATTTTGACTGAACTTGATGCAATAATCATTATTTTGCTGTCTGTTTACTATCCAATAAGGTTCAGTTAGGATCTCAATATTTAACTTTTGTTTATGCAGGTCTCATTTGGCTCAGAACTGAGTAACCGAGCACCCACATTTGACATGGACTTGTCTGATTTTATGGATGGTGAGCGGCCGATTTCGTATGAGAAAGCGTATCAATACTTTGCTGCAAACCCATCACAAAAGTAATCTTTTTCGCCTTTTTTTAAATATAGATAGCTAGCTTAATTAACAACATATCAATCCTGTTAGTATCATGAATTCTATTCTAGGTGGGCAGCATATATTGCTGGCACGATTCTGGTATTGATGACTGAGTTGGGTGTTCAATTTGAGGACAGTATTAGCATACTAGTAAGGTTCTCTCTTTTTCTATACTTTGCATTATTCTTCTTGATAATAATGCATGCATGCTAATTAAGTGTTTCAAAGTTAACAATGTTTGCCTTTCAGAAACTCATCCATGTCAATCGTGTCTCTCTAATCAATTTAGCTTTCTGACTCATCCATGTCAATCTTGTCTCTCCAATCAATTTAGCTTTCTGGGTAATATAGCATCAAGGATTGCCAATTTTAATTTGAGTATATAAGCTTTATTTGGGATATGACTTTCTTAAAGCATGTGTACACATCTATACTTGATTTCTCAAAGTTGTATTAATTTAAAAGTTTACAATCTTAGTCATGCTGAAATATGTCTTGCTTTTAGGGAACTATTCCTAACACCAAAGACCACTGATCCTTCTATCGAGAGTGCTACAATAAAGTGGGACGAGCAATCCCTTGATGGGTTACAAGTTGTTCAATAAGCACCTTATACGTCTTGTGCTTGATCTCTTCCGAAAAATTTATTTCCATTCCTGATGAATTACTTAGCTAGACAATTTATTCCCAGAACAATGTACTTTTTGAATTTGTCCATCTACCATCTTTTGCTAGAGGAACTTCTCTACTTTTGAAGGTTGGAATTTCTTTGGATTTTGACCATTTTGCAAATTTAGCCCTTGTGTCGTGTTGAATTTTTTAAAAGTGAATTTTTTGGAGAATGTGTGGTTAAAAGTAGGGAAATGTTATGGCTCCAAAAGTAAAATTATTTTTTCGGGAGAATAAGTGGTTGAAAATAAGTTGAAGAAAAGTGATTTTGTAAAATTCAAAATCAAACAAGGGCTTAGTCTCTTTTTGGGTGGTTTTGTTTGATCTTTTTATTACATTTCACTTATGTGGCCTCCATACTTGTTTTGGCAAAAAATTCCAACGCATTAACGATACAACTGAATATATAATAATATTTAGGTAATTTCTGGTGTGCCAGAGGGCAAAGGTGTATCATCTTCTGCCGCAATAGAAGTTGCCACGATGTCTGCTGTTGCTGCTTCCCATGGTACTATTCACTGTCTTGATGATGATTAAAAGCCATATTGTTAGATAAATCTGTTGTGATCTCTGTGAGATCAACATATTTTATGATTTTCATCGGAGAAAATTAACAATTGAAATCTAATATTTATGTTCCCATGTGTTACATTGTGTCTCCCGTTCCCATGCTATCTAGAAAGTTACTAATAGTAAATCGGGATATTCAGATAGTTAGATTGATCGAGCATATGCAAATATGCAATTATCAACCAGCAGGCTGATTACAATATCTGTATCTAAATAATTTTATGCTTTTGATCTCGTCGCCATCCAATTTGAAGATTTTCATCCTTTCTTGCAGGATTGGATATTGCCCCGAGGGATCTTGCTTTACTTTGCCAAAAGGTATACTCTTTAAATGTTTCATTCGACTTTGTTTATCTGTACGTCAAAAATCTCTATCTCATTTGTCAGCATAACACTATTCCGTCATCTCACAATAGGTTGAAAATCATGTTGTGGGTGCTCCTTGTGGAGTGATGGATCAAATGGCTTCTGCATGTGGTGAATCAAACAAACTTCTGGCAATGGTGTGTCAGGTAAAAAATTCTACAATACAAAAGATTTTACAGTAACAAATGTAAAAGTGCAATATTGAAATGCTAACTACATGTCTCACTAGCCTGCTGAGGTACTAGGACTCGTGGATATCCCACCTCATATACGATTTTGGGGTATTGATTCTGGCATACGACACAGGTACGAGTTTTTTTTCACTGTATGATTTATTTTTCTGTGTCTGTCAAGAAAATGTCAAGATCTTTATTTTTCTGCTTTGTCGCCAATGATATCCCACCACATATACGATTTTGGGGTATTGATAAAATGAGGATGTACCGATGGAAAGAAAAAAGCTATAATCTTCTATATATTGTTCAATCTGATCGAGAGAAATAAAAAATAATGGAGCTAAAAAAAATTGCAATAGCAGTCAAAAAACTCAAATGATCAAATGTTGTCTGCGCCTTTACCTCGTGGATGGGTACCCGTTGTTGAGATTTTGATTTCGGTTTACCCAATTTATTTGGAGCTTCAATTAATATATGTTCATTTGGTATACAGTATTAGACACGCTCGGACTCGACAACATCTTTTTCTTAATACTACTATGCAATCACCCCTACCAAACATTCCACTATGAGATTAGAAGTAATGCACCTTGCTTGTGGGGAAATTTTCTCTTTTGTTTTTCATCCTTCCCCTTCTCAAGATGTATGGTCAAATCTAAGTCTACCACCAACTGGAAGTACAAAGCATGGTTATTAAAATTCATCAACAACGGTGTGAAAACTAGCTTCTTTTTTTTTTCTTTTTTTGAGTTGTGACTCTTTCGGTCTCTAGCCCCCACACTAGGGTGGCGTGGTGATTGTTTGTGAATCGAGAACGCACACTTTGGAATTGCAATCTACCGCATTTTAATTTGCTGGAGCATACTGCAGTGTTGGCGGTGCAGATTATGGATCTGTGAGAATAGGTGCGTTCATGGGTAGGAAGATAATAAAGTTCATGGCATCTGAGCATTTGAAATCCTCATTATCAAACAACAACACTTCACAGCCAGTCAATGGGGTGAACTCCTGTGAAATGGAGGGTAATGGCATGGATTTGCTCGAAAATGAGGCTTCACTGGATTACTTGTGCAATCTGTCACCTCACCGGTAATATTTACTTTCTGTGCTTTTGTACTTCTTGGATTTCATTCTCATTTTATTAATATAGGAGTCTCTATCCAATTTCAGATACGAGGCATCTTATGTGACTAAGCTTCCTGAGATTCTACAGGGCAATGATTTTGTGGAAAATTATGTTCATCATGATGATTCAGTAACAATAATTAATAAAAAGCACAATTATGCAGTAAGAGCGCCTACCAGACATCCCATTTATGAGAACTTCCGAGTCAAGGTCAGTCATTTAACAGATATTTTTTATGCTGTTGGAGTTTTAAATCTCTTGTGCGTAAATAGGGACTTGTGAGTATAAGCTCTTTCTATAGTTGATGGTAACTGATCTCTCGATTTATTATGGTTATGTTTGACCATTTTTTTGAAAAATAGATTTTGTAAAAGTGATTTTTTTTGTTAAGAATGTATAGTTAAAAAGTAGGGAAAAGTTTTGGATTTATGTGCTAAATTATTTTATTGAAAAAAATGTATTGTTGAAATTTTGAAAATGAATTTTTGGAGAATGGGACTCAAACAGCACTGTATGTTTCTTTCATATGTAAAAACTATCGGTCATACTTTTCACTACAAACATATTATATATCAATTGAGAAAAAGTTTTTTAGTAACTCATTTCTGAGAGATTGCAACTAAGTGTCACGTCTAGAAAATTACACTATAACTATGAACATTTTAATCTATTTTCTTATGTCAAATTAAGAGGACAATCAGTCAGCTGCCAATCAAATCTATAAGTTGTTTTTAAGGAATGGGGTCGAGTTGTCCAAAAGGTGATATGCTAGAAAGTTACTTTCCTATATACGTGTTCTTCTATTTTTCTGCAAGGCCCCTTGTGTGTACTTGTACAGTCTGTTTCCATTATATTTCAATGACGGTACAACCTGAGAAGGCCCTTTTCTTTTGGATTGAATATTATATTATTTTTCCATGACCATCTGTTGGTTGCTACCTAGGCTTTCAAGGCATTACTGTCTGCAGCTTCTTCGGACGATCAACTTTCGGCTTTAGGAGAACTTATGTATCAGGTATCTGGCCTTTCATCTTTTCAATGCTTTGTTTGCAAGCACACACGTGGGACCTTGGAACGGGATTTAGTAATCCATTAAAAAGGGATTATTTTATCACTTCATTTCAAAGCCCCAATTCAAATTCACGATCACAAAGCAAAATTTTGTTAGCAAATGAAGAATTATTTTAAGGATCCAGATGCCTTTAATGGCATTGCCCCTTGTATGATTGCTCTATTTCTTTGCATCATCTATCATAAATCGAACTGGCGAATATTTCCTAGTTCTTTTCCAGATTAAACATTATTAGGTATATGCATGAAACATGAAAAAAATAATGGAAAGTTGAAATTTGTGGACCCATTTATCAAATCCAATCTCTAACTAACAGATTTTATATTTCAGTGTCATTACAGCTACAGTGCTTGTGGACTTGGGTCACACGGGACAGATAAGCTGGTAGAACTGGTACAGGAAATCCAGCACGGGAAACTCTCAAAGTTCGAAAATGGAACTTTATATGGGGCAAAGATTACCGGTGGAGGTTCTGGTGGAACAGTTTGCATTATTGGCAGGAATTGTTTAAGAAGCAGCGAACAAATTCTCGAGGTAGAATTCAAAATCTTGCGCCACAAATCCATCAGAAATGAACAGAGCATTTCATTTCTAGCATGCTTTTCATAGACTTTGCACAAGTGATATATAACAGAGCCATTTAGAGATAATGTTTGTGGTTCATTTTCTAGTTTGGAAGATTTTTTGACCGTGAAAGTTCAACATTGCAGATTCAACAAAAGTACAAAGCGGCCACTGGTTTTTTGCCATTTGTTTTCGAAGGTTCTTCGCCCGGTGCTGGAAAGTTTGGCTATCTGAAAATACGCCTCCGGTCACGCTCACAGCTTAAATAATTTCCAAAAATAAAGGTAATTTTAAAGACAACAGAAACCTCAAAATATAGTAGGTTTTTGCACCAAATAGACATTAGAAGCCCAAATAGAATCCCTTTCAAACTGGAGAATACATTAGAGAGAGGATTTGTTCGTTTAATACATTTCATCTTCATGGTCCCTAATAATTTGTTTGTACTAGGATCCGTTTGGGTAATGATCCCAGTTGGGCATGGAATAAATAAATTTACATCTCATATCACCCTAATGAACTAGTTGAACATGATATCAAAACACAGCAACAACATGATTTTAAGACTCATCACCACTCATTAATGGATATTAAAAAATTTCTTGTACCCAGTTGAAGTATAGGGCGAGGGGAGGAAAAGGGGGTATCTATAAAAATATTTAAATGCTTTTTTTTTTTTTTTTGGGTAAAGAAAAACCAAAGTGACCTACTCTCTCTCTCATTCTCTCATTATTATTAGATTTTTTTGAATTCTTCAAACTTGCTAATATGTATTTCATAATCAACCTTTTTTTAATTATACACTTCAAATTTGCTAAAAGATAAGCCCTCATCGATCGTAACGGCCTAAAGATAGGATGAAAGAAAATTTAGTAATTGTGAAAAGGAAAAAAAATACATAATTATCATAATTTTAAGATGATTTTCTTTCAAAAATAAGGTGGTATTAATTAAATAGATAATTAAGTGAGGTAAGATCACAATAACATATAATTTATAATGCGTACTCGTCACAAATCGAAGAACGTTACGGTCACAAAAATGCAAAATCTAGACACAATTGCAAATTTATTCTTGAATCATTCAATTTTATAAGTCAACTTATTTACCAATCACAAGTTTTCAAATTAATTGATCGCACAATCTATTTATAATTCACCACCACCATGCAAATCTGTACCCAAAATGCTCCTGCTACCACCACGACGCAAATCTTTACTTCCACTGCACCACCACCACGAGAGTCTGTACATCCACCCATACCACCACGACACGACACCACCACCCACACAAATTTGTACATTGCAAATGTACAACCACTAGCACCTGCGTCGCTAGCATTCCAACGATAATCACTGGCAAAATCGACTTTATCACCAACACTCATTGTATGACACCCATGGATGCCACTCTAACGTCGCTATTCACCATAGCATACGCAGGTCTCATACCACACAGAAAAATTAAATAGTTTCTTATGTTACTTAGATCTAGAAAGTGGATTGGTGACAGGGGCGGATCCAGAATATTAGATCAGACAGTGGCAAATGGCTGCAATAATAAGATTGTTTATTAATATTTAATTAAATAATGTTAAGAAAAATTCAATCAATATATAAATGCAATAAAACGTGAAAAAATCATATACATTTGAAAATATAATCCAGTACAATATAAAATTAAAAAAAATACATTTTTCAATCATATATGTACGATCAAGTTTTAATTTTTTTACGAATTCAAACGAAACAGTTTATACATAAAGCATGATTAAATGGTAAAGACAAGCTCCAAATTTTGGCGAATGTTATGCAAAATTTTGAAAATAATGATTTTAGAAACTAAAACTATTTTTCACCTCAAAAGAAAATGTATTTTTCAAACTTGTAAAAGAATAAAGAACAACATTTAGAAACTATATTTTACCTCAAAAGAAAAGTATTTTCGAACTCTTAAAAGAATAAAGAACAACACTAAAATTGTCCAAATTTGAATTTTATAAAATAAAATAATAAAACCTAACAATAAAAATATATATATCATAAAGTAATAAGTCGAGTCGATAAATTTTTTAAATAAATTATTTCGATTACAAAAACTAATAATACATAATTGTTTAGTTATTATTTATTGTAATGAAAAATTAAACAAAAAGTAGAAAAGCAAATAATTGAACCCCAAATCTCTAGTGCACAAAATTGCCCCTTTGCCACATGAGTTACCCTTCTTTTGGTTGAACATTGGTACAATTATTTATTCATTATTTACCATGTTTAAAAATTAAAAGAGAGAATTATTTTCCATAAATCTTATATAAATTTTTTTCTTGTCGGATCCAACAAGGGCGGCCGGCCTGGCTTGTCGGGTGCTGGATCCACCCCCGATTGGTGAATAATGAAAGGTAGAGCAACAACTGCATCAAGAAAGCAAAAGAGTTTGGATCTGTAGAGAGAACGAGGGAGATAAGGTAGAATGCGATGAATGAGGTAGAACGTGTTGGGGGTGGGGTGGGTGAGAATTACTGTTCAGAATTGGATTTGCAAAAAGAACAAGGGAAATAAAATGGAATGGGAAGGGGT
>CAIGRS010283685.1:0-20438 GCA_903798395.1 Fraxinus floribunda
TGGAGAAGTAAGAAGCAAAATGTGGTGACTCGAAGTAGTGCTGAATGTGAATTTAGAGCAGTTGCACGAGGAATATGCGAAGGACTATGGATAAAGAAACTATTGGAAGAATTACAAGTTATGGTAAAATCTCCAATCAAACTCTATTGCGACAACAAAGCAGCTATCAACATCTCTTTAAATTCAGTCCAGCATGATCGAACCAAACATATTGAAGTTGACAGACACTTCATCAAAGAAAAAGTTGAAGACGGGATTATATTCATGATCTAAGTGCCTACAAAGGAACAAATTGCAGNCAGACTGCAGATGTATTCACAAAAGGCCTACAGAAACAAACATTCGATGAATGCATCTATAAGTTGGATATGATTAATATCTATGATCCAACTTGAGGGGGAGTGTAGAAATCCCATTGATTATGGGATATAATTGTAGAATTGATTGTGTACCTTTTTAGACTAGGAAACCTTTCCTTTTTCTTAGATTAGGAATTATTATAAATTGGATTCATTCTATTGTAATAGGTGTGAAGGTGAATACATAAATCTTTCATCCTAGTTTCTTGTGTGTTTCTCTCAATATAATTCAAGAAACTTTTGATCTCATCGCGGTTTTTAGTGTTACTAATAAACTAATGCCTTTATATAATCGGTCAATAAAATATTTATTTATGAATTAGTTAACTCTTTAAAGTATTGAATTTTCTTGATCCCAATATTATTATAATATAAAGATTATTGTAGCTATAATATAATCTGGATTTAAATCTCTTCATCACGTATTTATAGAAAACATTTACCAGTGTTGGCCTCGTAAAAACATGAATGACCAATAGAACGTGTTAAAAGAAATTTAAATAAATAAATACATTTTCTTATTGGCATTGACTCTTTTCAAAATTACATTTGACAATTATTAATCATTTATTAAGCTATAACAAAAAAAATAAAATAAAATAAAATAAATAAAGAAGCTATGTCTCAAGTAATTTAAACACAAACTATTTTCAGATAATAGCACTTATTTATTGTAGTTTTTATCTTCCATAATAGTGTAATTGCTTACAATTTTATACTAAACTCAAATTTTGAAAGGTAATAAAATGGCAATAACGTTTTAAGCTTCAACTCATTTTTAATTGCACATTCTCTAAACAAAATAATTTTGCATGCAAACTCATAACTTTTTAGTACTTTTTTAAACAAGCATTCTCCAAAATTACTTTTTCGCACAATTTATTCTAAAAAACATTATATCAATCAAGCAAAAACGTTATATCAATCAAGCGTGATTAGATTAAATGAAGTTACATAATTCTATACACTTTGAGAGCCACTTGGGTTAGGAAAAAGCCCCAAGTGCAGGAAATTCATCACTAAATTCATAAAGGTGTTGGAGTGGCAAAATTTGATTCGTCTGTTTTTTTTTCATCTTCCAATAATTTCAAGTCACGTGTTGTCCATCAGAATTTTCTGTACTTATATCATGATTGTTTGAGTTATATTTATTTCTGGGCAATGAAGGGAATGTATTTTTGGAAGGACGCTAATTTTCAAATTCTTTTAAACTACGTGGAATTCATATGTAGTCGTTATGATTCGTTCTTTTCAAGATTGACATACACGTCTGATGTCATTTATATAATCAATTTTCTAGTAAAAATAATTAATTTCAGATTGTCTTTCGAAAGTAGATCACAAGCATATTTGATCAAAACATGTTAGTCTTCTAATTTATCAATTATTAGCTTTTCAATCCAAATATGAACAATCTGGTCCACTCAATAAACAAAGTCGCACTAGGCGGCTTAGCGGATAAACAAAATTCTCTCTCAAACACAAAAAAAATTAATATCATCCGTTGATCCCACTCCCAATCACTGCAGTTGCCATAAACGAAAAGTCGAAAGCCTCCCTACTATACATACACGGCCATATATATATTTAAAACCACCCAATTCCTACTCCTCAGTCCCTGCTCCTCCTCCTCCCAACGTCGCCACTTTTTCTGTGTATAGATTTTTCTTACCATGTCGGACGAGGAGCATCACTTCGAATCGAAGGCAGATGCCGGCGCCTCTAAAACTTACCCGCAGCAGGCCGGTACCATCCGTAAGAATGGTTACATTGTTATCAAAGGCCGTCCTTGCAAGGTTTGCCTTTTTCATCTATGTTAAATTTACGTATTTAAGTATCTGTATCTGATTATTGGTTTGAATTGAGATAGTCAATTAATTTAGGAATTTGTATGTGCCAGCAATTTAGCTTCTTTGAAAAAAAAAAATAAAAAAAAATTGAATTCATCTAGTGGTTTATTTTGGTCTTCTTTGATCTGGAGTGAATATGAATAAAGCATGAAAGTTTACCTTCGTATAGTCGAAATATTTTCATAACTGCTGCATAATGAGTTCCCATTACCTTTAGCCGACATATACTTGTTATTTGTTTGGTGATCATTAGTCATCCAATCCAACCGACTAGATTTGTTTGTAACATTTGATCTGAAATATTTATGTGGAGAGGAGTCTATTCAGTTTATATTGTGTAGTTGTGGAAAATTAATATGATAGTTGAGCTTTAGTAGAAATAAAAGTTGATTAAACGTGGGGTTGAAAAATTGATAAAAGTTGTGGGATCTATGAAATGTGTGGTTGAAAATGATGGGGGGAGTGAATTTTAAGAAACGGGGACCAAACATGGGCTATATGATATATTAGTTGCCCATTTTTTAGAGGTACCCGTAGATTCTAGAATAGTTTTTCTCATAGGATGCCGGTGTTGATTGAGAGACTGTTATGGCTGATAACTCGATATCATTCACACAACATCTAAGATTTTGTATGATTGTCACAGGTTGTGGAAGTTTCAACTTCCAAGACCGGAAAGCACGGTCATGCTAAATGTCACTTTGTTGCAATTGACATCTTCACTGCAAAGAAGCTCGAAGATATTGTCCCATCTTCCCACAACTGTGACGTATGCATGTTCTTCTTTTGTTATTCATTTAAATATATTTTTATCATGCATTTGCTGTTACGAGTCTTTAAAGGATATCGTTGAATTACAGGTTCCTCATGTTAATCGCACTGACTACCAGCTTATCGACATCTCCGAGGATGGATTTGTAAGTTACTGGATTGTTTTATCGATATGGTTTACAATGTCTTATACACCACTTGCAAAATATGGTGTAGGTGAGCTTGTTGACTGAGAATGGCAACACCAAGGATGACTTGAAGCTTCCAACTGATGAAAGTCTTCTTTCCCAGGTTATGGTTGTAATGAGATTTCACTGTTTTCATCGACTCTCAAGGAATCTTACTTAAATTGTTATTTGTTATTGCACATTCTATAAATTCGAGATTTTCGATATAATGTGCAGATTAAGGCTGGATTTGAAGAGGGGAAGGACCTTGTTGTGAGTGTTATGTCTGCTATGGGGGAGGAGCAGATTTGTGCTCTCAAGGATATTGGTCCCAAGTAACTCTGTATCACATGGATTGCTCGACGGTTTGAAATTCCAAACGCGATAAACTTCAAATTATTAGATTAGTAAAGGGTGGGAATATACTACGGGGCCATCTTATTCAGGATCGTCCATGTTCTTGACTATATTGAGATAATATTTTCTCATTGTCAGGATCATTTGAGTTAGAATAATGTCGTGTTATCTTTTTATTATTTTTGAAAAACAGGTTTGAATCTTGTTTTGTTTATTGTGGTGTGGTTTAAGTTTGAAATTGCTAGCAAATGTATAAAATTGTTGCATAATTTAACATCATTGTGTTTGGTCTAACGATGCTTGTCTTTCTATGTTGGTATTTTCTATCATGGGAAATACATGAAAGTTGAAATACTCAGTTTGTGCAGATTTAATCACACTGTGGAGTTTTAATTTGAGAGAGTTGCAGAAATAATTTGCTGATAATCATTTCACAATTTTTCTCTAGTACGGATTCTTAAAGATTTGCCAGTGTCATCACTTATTCGAGAAGGTTGAGCATTTTAGCCTTCACCAAGATGGGTTTTAAAATCAAATTGTTCTTATTGGACTTACTGCTATCGGAGTTGAAATATTTCTACTTCCCGTGTTAATGCTATTACCAGGAAATGGAATCTACAGGGCGTTCGTCTAACAAGATGTCATCGTACATTTCCCCACTATGGCTCTAACAAAATGAAATTTCTTATATCAACAAGTTTAGTCGTGTCATGATAAACTGGATTCTTCCTCAAATGAATTGCACTTTAGTTCTCAATATATAACCTCACAATTTCATCAACAAAACCAATTTCCTAACAATCTCCTTAACCAAAATCTCTCTTTACAGCTGTTATATATTTTGTCTTTGTAGAAGATAAGGTTACAGTCTTGAATTAATTCATTTGTAGAGCACTATTTAACTTACATAATTCTTACACCTTCTCACATGAGGTGGGTCCTGCGCAATAAAAAAGAAAAAAAATTACCCACCCACTTGTGAGTATCTGTAGAGTGTATGTATCTACTGGTGGTGTCTCTATACATCAATTTTTTATTGTTTCTTTTGGTTGTTTCCAAGTTAAATTTCCGAGCAAAATATGAGTGATGGAGAGTGGTGTTGGTGCAGCCATGGGACTCCATACATTCATATGGAATTTAGAACCAAAAATGTAAGCTATAAGGCTCTCTATACATTCACTTTTATATCAAAAAAATATAAACTTGGAAATGACCAATTCTGTTACTTTATGCCATTCCATCTATATAATTATTTCATATGGTGATGGTGTAGTGGTGGTGTTGGTGATAGGGTGATGGTGGTGGATTCTATATCACAAAACAACCCTGCAAAATTAATTTGATGTATAATTAATTAGTTGTACAAGAGGTTTTAATTGTTGGTTGGGGTGGGGGTGGTGGTGGTGGGGGTGGGGGTGGTGGTGGTGGTGGTGGTGGTGATTTTTATTGGTTGTTATCGATGTTTTACAAATGGTGGTGGTAGTGAGGTTTTGGGGTGATTTTTATTGGTTTCATTGGCATAGATAAGTTGCTCCATTTGTTAAATGCTACTGGTCACATGTTCATCTGCACAGGTCAAGGTCCCTTGTTACAAGTCATAATTTAATTGTCAAGGTTCAATGTGCACGTATTACATGTCACACGTCATTGTGCATATGTCACATAATAATTTCTACAGGTTACAAATTAAATAAAATTGGGTACAGATCACTGATTTATGTTCACAGGTCATAAGTCATACTATATGGGTCACATATTAATGTCAATTAGTCATAGTCATTGTACAATGATAACATGTCACAAATTCAAGTTCACATGTCGCAGTTCATATGTTATAGTTCACAAGTAACAATTCATAGCTCATATGTTATATTGCATAGGTAATAGATCAATGTCAACATGTCACAATTTCAAGAGAACAGATTACATGTAATTGGATCAATATTACAAGTCACAATTTGTAGGTCACGTCACATGTAACAGTTCAATGGTCACATGCCATTGGATTAATGTCACAAAGTAACAATGTTTATTTTCAATTTTTGTCACAACTCATAGTGTACACGTTAACGAATCTTTTCAATATCACAGTCTACAGGACTCTTCAATTTTCGTCACAGCAAGTCACGGTCAAAGATCTAACACCGTTTCATAAATTCAAAAGTAGGAAGATACAACACAAGACAATGTTAGTCACCACCAATTGTGACTTCAAAACTCTTCGCCAACAATACAATATAGCAACTCTGAAACGTTGGTCGCCACCTTCAAAATTTTGATATATTGTAACGATAGCTTTCCATTTGTGATCTCAATTGTCCGATTATTTTCAATAAGCTAGATTCGGATAGTGGTAGTCGAGAATATGATAGATCTCTCTGGCTTTTCTCTTCTATTTGACGAGGAATTTGTACTTTGGAAAGTTCAATTTGAGATGGTACCTAAATGCTTGAATTTAAGAATCTAATTTTTATATATTTAATATATATTACCCGACTTTAGAAATATTAAACATTTTTTCTTAAAATTGAAATCGGGTATAGTTGTGGCCTGATATATGTATTATCCCCTTCTCTAAATCCGAAGTTTTGAATATAATAATTAAAATTCTTATATCATTATTTTGGTGCTTGTTTTAATCTCTAAAGAGGTTTATTATCAATCTAACTTTTTCAATTTTAGATTTAGATTTCAATTCAAAACCTTTATGTTGACTCGTATAAATGATCTCATTTAGATCACCATTCAAGAAATTATATTTTGCTACAAGTGAGAATATTCGACTATAATCTATTCTCCACTCTGCGTAAGCCCTTTGGCTACTGATGTCTTTTTGGGAAAATTGCAGCTAGAGTACCAATCCTTCAATTTGTTGCAGAGTATACCTAAACCTTTTATTTTTGCACTTGCAATTCCAAACCTTTCATTCGATTGTAGCTGGAAGATAATAGACATAATCTGTCCATTGATCTTTCAGTTGACACAAAAATTAAGCTGTCTTATTTTGACCAATTAAAAGAAGGATAAAAACGCCACAGCCACTTCATCATTTCCTCAAAAATTAATTAAAAAAAGGAAGGGGCGATTATATTTGCATAACAATTTTTATTTGTTAGACCACATTTTTATTGTATTTATATTCTTCAATCTTTGTTCGTCAAAGCATTTATATCCCTAACTTTTTAGGTCATATTCTTACCTTCAACCTCTCATTAATTAGTGCATCTCGTGATTTATGATGATTTCTATCAAAATATTTTGTTTTCAAACTTTGAAATGAGGAAAAATATTTTTTTTATATCTAACTTGTGTGTATGTATAAAATATGATGAAAAGTAAATCATTTTAAGCCCTTAAACGGATTTTTTGGATAGAAATTGTTATTAGATACATGATGTATTAATTAATGAAAAATTAAGAGTAATACTATTTAGCACCTTTGGTATTTAACACTAGTCTACATGACAACATTAGTGACGTTAAATTATAAGTTTAATTAAATGAATCACATAATTTCAAGTTTAATTCAACTTATCACATATTGCCACATAGATGGGTGTTCTAGCACCCATAGATAACATTATTCAAAAATTAAAGATAAGA
Organism: Fraxinus floribunda; assembly: GCA_903798395.1. Taxonomy (NCBI): domain Eukaryota; kingdom Viridiplantae; phylum Streptophyta; class Magnoliopsida; order Lamiales; family Oleaceae; genus Fraxinus; species Fraxinus floribunda. Next base: position 7,108 of record CAIGRS010283685.1, read on the forward strand.
ATGCCACTAAAAAATTAGGATATTATAGCTATAATGAATGAAGATTGAGAATTTAACTGCAATTTAAGGTTTCGTTTGATCCCCATTTTTTTCCTCAAATATGACCATTGGAGTTGCTTTTTTGAATTGCAACAATCATATTTCTCATTATAATAAGAGAAAAATAGGAATCAAACACACGCTAAACGTGATATAGAAAATAAAAACTATGGTGTATATATAATTACTTCCAACAATTGAATTTCATTGTGCATAATGTTTCCACATTTTTATTTTTTATTTTTTGTATTTTCACCCCTATTTACACATTTTATTGCGGAAATCTTCATTTTCCTCTATTTTCTCAATAAAAATTGTGAAAAAATAAATATACCCTCCTATTTAAATAAAATAAAAATAAAATAAATGAAAAAATAAAGAACTAATTGCAATCATAATTCCAAAATTTTCAAAAAAACTACAAATGAATCTCAAATAAATAATTAAAAATCAAAACTAAAAAAACAAAGATCACCCCCACCCCACCAGAAATGTCCGAAGAAGAAAGACTCATCAGTGAATAATACAAGTCTGAAGATATCAATCATTTTCTTCAAAGATCTTTCCTTTGTTATTTTTTTTCAACAATGTTGCAACATATAACATACCTTTCAGTTTTATATGAAGAGCAAGAAATCTGTACATAGAGCCATAATTTGCAATAACTTGAAACCCTTCTTCTTTGTGCAATGCATTAGACTTTTTCATTTTTTTATTTTTATTTTTTTCAGTCAGACACTCTTTTTTTTTTTCTTTATCTGGGGCGAAAGGAACTGCTGTCTGCTGCCGCAGTGGGGGCTGGAACTATAAACTTCGAAACGGGTGAAGGAATTCGGGAATGGTTTCGGCTGTACAATCAAAGCGGGTAGTGGGTTGTCCTATGGTAAGAAGATGCTAAGGCTTCTACTTTACGTGATGGCTTATTGGCAAATGAAAATGGATTCCACAACTTAGTATGCCTCGAACTGCTGCCACCTTATCTGAAATTGTAGATTTGACCGGTGTCTACAATTGCTAATTAGTAGGATACAACAGCAGGATTCACCTGACTCGAGTAAATGCTTGAATTCAAATGCACAAAAACTTGCAAACAATAAATCTCTGTTCATTTACGTAAAAAAAGTAGAAGTTGATTCTACTTGACAAGCCGGATAACTGTTCCAAGCCAGTCGTCAGGTATGTTCTCTTTCAAATCTCCTCGTAAAGCTCTCAATGAGTGATCCGTAGCTGCCTGCATCCACTTAACATTGAAGATACATATTTCCTTAAGAAACAAACTGATAGGTTGTTGTCTATTACCTTAACAATATAGACATCAATTGCATGTTTGGCAATCATTGCAGCTTCCGATATCTTTGTTACCATACCACCGGTTGTGTCGTGTGCTGCTACTGTTATTTCAACTGTTCAAAATAATTGTCCCCAGTTATTGGTTAACAGTGAGATAACCACACGATAAGCATGAAAGGAAGTAAAGCTTCATGAGTTCCTTGTTATAAAACAACCAAGACACCATAATCGCTTTGATACCACTTTGTTGAGAATCCGACCAAATAATTAAAGACGAGAATAAAATGAACAATATGAAAAATAATGGATTACACAACAACCAAGATTTTGTGAAAGAAAATGAGAATTTATTAACTAAAATATAATTGTTATGTTGAGTCTCTAAAGAGTTTACACTTTGTGGAGTATTTATAGGAGCCAAATCTTGGAGTTATAGATGAAGTAGAGTCATTATCCATTTCAAAGTCCTTTTCCAATCATACTCTCAATTTATGATGAAATTTGATCCCTTATCAAACCAGACTTCTAAACTAAAATTATCTAAGCTTATTCCATAATCAAACTTCCAATTCACATGGAATTTGAGTCACAAAACATAATAAACTCCACATTGACACAAATTTCATAGTAAGAAATTAAGTCTTTACTCTTCAAGGCATTCTCCAACTTTTTCCCCATGTCCCAGCCGAGCATACGTAGCATATGTGAACTAAATCCAAGCCCTGTATACCAGCAAAATTACCTTGCATGCAAAACTTGTTTGAATCATCCCATTCATTACCAATTTCAGTTGAGTCACCAAATCTGCTCAAATCACCACGAGCAATACCAACTCTACCTGAGTTGCCAACTTGCTCGAATCACCACGAGCACTTCCAACCCCACATGAGTTTTCAAACCTGCTCGAATCGCCACGAAAAACAGGATCAACAAGGTTACAACCAGTTCCACCTGAGCTACTAGAAAATTCCCCAATATTATTGTTCGAACCACCACGAACAACACAACCAACTCTACCCGAGTTATTGTTTATTAAATCATAAGCTACAACTACAGCTATAGCTACAGTCGAACATTCTAACAAATATAATCGGGACCTTCTCCGTCCCCTTAACACAACCCGGACACCTTTGCTAACTTTTAGAACTCAGCTGCAGTCGAACCTTCTAACACATGCAATCAAAACCTTCTTCGCCCTTAGCACAACCCGGACACCTTTTCTAACTTTCAGAACTTCGCCTCCACCGGTATACATATACCCTCTTAAATCGAGAGTACTCAAAGAGATTACGTTAGTGTTTATACCAGGAACATGTCGAACATGTCCAAGTGTTCTAACCGTCCATCAAATATTTTGATTTTGACATTACTAATCCCAACTATTTTACTAATTATTTTCCATCATCCAGAACCCCTTGTGACTGTTTCATTTGAAGAAAATCAAACCCAGTTTGAACAAATATGAAAAGTGCAAGTCAAATCAATAATACAATACTCGTATGATTTGGAGTCACCTTCAGCAATCGCCAAAAGATCACCGCTACCTTCTTTTGCAAGATTGACATTACTAGAATTTTTTTGTTGTTCTTTCTACTCTGTAGTAGCAAACATGTTCCGCCACTCATAGCAGTCCCTCTTCATATGTCCCTTGCAATACCACTTTATCATTGTTACTATTCTTGACTTTGCTCCTTCCATGACCACCGTCTTCGTCTCACGAACAATAAGACCCTCAGCCTGAGTTTTAAAACCGACCAGATGCTTCATCTTCTTTTTAGAATAAAGCGCATCATATACCTCGTAATAGTAAGAGTATCCCAACTATAAAAAATGGTATATCTAAAAGTCACATATGAAGGCGGCAACAAACATAACAATATCAACCCTAAATCCTTTCATCATATTTGACCTACATGGTCTCCAAATCAGTGACGATTTTCTTGAACACCGATGATGATATTTCAAAGATCTACCTTCCGTCAAACGATAAGATTATAAGCGTTGTTTGAAGTGTAACTTACTTGTCAAGTTCTTTGTCATACAAAACTATTCCAATTTTAACCACAACCGAAGAATTTAATTGGAAAGGTGAAGATGTATTTGTGATAGGACTATTCGATCCTTCTGTTACTTCTCCTCCGCAATCATTGTTGCGAGCATTCTATATATCCCCAAAAAGCATCATCAAGATCCAATTGAGCAAGAACCGCTCACATCTTGATCTGCCACAAAGAAAATCTATTATTGCGATCTAAAAGTAAAATCTCAAATTTCATAGTTGTCATCCCTGAAACAATCGACCTTATTCAAACCTCGCTTTAATAACAAATTTCAACCTCCCAAGAACCGCAAAAAAAAGCCTTCAGTTCCGATACCACTTTATTATGAAACAACCAAGATATCAGAATCGCTCTGATACCACTTTGTTAAGAATTCGGCCAAATAATTAAAACAAGAATAATATGAACAATATGACAAATACTGGATCACACAACAACCAAGATTTTGTGAAAGAAAATGAGAATTTATTATACCAAGAAACTAAAATTGTTTTTACAACATTTAATACTCCAATCTATGTCTAAATAATTCTCTCAAGTTTCATGTATACAACAATGATCTAATTGTTATGTTGAGTCTTTAATGAGCCTACACCTTGTGGAGCATTTATAGGAGCCAAATCATGTAGTTTTGAATGAAGTAGTCCTTATCCATTTGAAAGTCCATTTCCTAATCAAACTATCAATCTATGATGAAATTCGATCCCTTATCAAACCGAACTTTTAAACCAAATTATCTACGCTTACTCTATAAATCAAACTTCCAATTCACATGGAAGTTGAGGCACAAAACATAAGATTCCCTTATCACAATCACACCATGTGTGAACTATATAACAGCATTCTTGATTGTGAACACATACGTAAAATCAACAAGCTAAAATATCAGATGGTAAAGCATTCTCAAACGTGCGAAAGTGCCAATATCTTCATAGGAAAAATGGCAAAACATTACCTAGGTTTAAAAATGCATAGTAGGAGATGAACTCGTATTGTATGATGCGAATAATGATAACACACTGACCTTGCCTGTTCATGTCCTGCAATTCAGGTTTTAATACAAACCAGCTCCCGTCTTCACGCACAGCTGTGAATATGCATTATGAATTAATCATCTTAGTTCAATATCAAATGAACCCAACATCATAATATATTCTATCTTTTGTGTATTACACGCTTCAATATTTTGGGATACTTACCAATTTCCCTAAGAAGCACTGCATCAGTTTCTATTGGCGGGCGGTCATATACCCCCAAAACATCTGTCTTTAGTTGGAGTTATATAGGACATGCATATAAAGCTATTTCACACGTATTCATATGTGCAAAATACTATAAACTTGATGGTACAGACTGAAGAAAACGTGAGATTGCATGGAACATAAAATTTCCGCAAAATATTGAGAAATTATTATGGAAAATGGCATATAGTTAGGTATTTTCCTATTACTCGTGCATGAGAAATAATCTGCTGGTGTGATCCTCCATGCCAAAACAAGAAGACAAATTATTCATTCTAGTCCAGTAACTGTCTCACGTCTCCATGAAAAAGATAAAAGTAAAAGAAGAATCAGGGGAACGGATATCATTAAATTAATAGAGGATACAAGGAAAACGACATAGTCAGGTTTTAGTTCAGCTGCCAGATGCCGTATGATTACATCTCCACTTAATATAGTGCAATCCTGGTTCAAAAGTTGATCGGATTCAGGACAGATCTAGATAATGGAAGTTTACTAGATTAGATATGCATATACAGAAATCAAACCAGTGAAGTATCCAGTACAGCATCTCCATGTAGAACCTGGAATTTTGACGAATGGGCATCAGTTCTACTTTCCATGAGATGGAAAGAAAAACCAACAGACCAATACTGGCAAAGCAATCAAAAACTTACTAGGAACAAGAATATCATCCAGATGAAAACTAATCAGAAACCTAAATTCAGGATGAAATAAAGAACTGAAGCAACATTCTCAGAATGACAGCTCGCTAATAGTAGTAAGTTAAAAGAATTGCTTCTACCATGCCAGGAATGTGGTTCAGCATCAAAGTAAAATACTGTGTGTCAGAATATAGTTGCGAGGAAATTTGAATTTTTGATTGTCAATATATATCCGTAGCTCAGTAAACAAAGCTGTTGTAATCTCATTCAGATCTTTGGCAGTATGAAGATCAATATCATGTTAACTTGAGACTTTAGGGGTGTTTTAATTTATCCTTACAACAAGGAAAACTAAAAAATTGTAAAAAGAATTGCTTCTGGTAAGTTGATGATTAACATAGAAGAAGGCCCAAAAATAAGAACACAAAATGTTATTGTGATTCACATTGTCCCTTCAATTATGATCATTGTGGACTAGATTAGAGTCATAATGAGGGGAAAAAGAGCAAGTTTTGACACCTTAACAGAATACAATAAAGGTCAATTCAATGGGGGTGATCTTGTCTTTCATTGTTAACTTGAGGAAGTTCAAACTTACAGGTACAAATCCATTGTCAGTAGCTTTAGTTACTGTACTTACATCAGCCACAGCTATCTGTAAAGGAGCAAAACTAAACTTTTTCAGGTCTCTCCATTAAAAGCTATCCAAAAGGTGACTAACCAGACAAATAACATGAAAAGAATATTGCAACAAAGTAATAAGTAAAGCCTTCTGTACGCCTTCTAACATTTCTTTCACGTGTTGACCAGCCACATGAAAATGGAGACATTCCAATAGAAGGAATACCCTCTGTAGGAAGACACGAGTGAATTGTCAAAGAAATGCACATAATAAAACTAGATACAAAGAGTTACAATAAGTCGTGCTGGCAAAAAAATAAAAAAACTCTTACCACTGTACAAATTAAAAACTAGCAAGCATAAAAGAAGGTGATTTGTCATTAAGAAATTCAGTTATAACTTTGATGAGGTGAATGCAGTCATGAATAACTTGGAAAGTCAACACAGTAATTTTGGATTATAGGTAAGTCGACCAACATTACAAGTCAAAAGCTTAACAAATTTAGTTCAAAGGTTTTAGTTGATTTTATCATTTTAATGCCAAAATATTTAGGAGCTTATGGAATACAGAAATTGTCTATTTGGCACGAATAGAAACACTTCATGGCCTTGGGCAGTTAAAATGGTGGATAATCTTGTGGTAAAATCTGTTGGCAGAAAAATATTAAAATGAAGTAAACAATGAATGCAAGTAGAAAAAAGAAAACGAAGAAGGGAAAATTTGAAAATCTGTCAAAGAAGTCCTAAACCCTGGCTAATCCTTTTTACATATGATTCAAATGGAGAGTAATCAGGAAATCGGTATATAATACCCTTAGACTAAAGAAACTATAAATACTGTGCTAAAAAATATCTAAAAAATGGATAGCTGAATTCCATTAGTACCTTTTGCGAGGGCTCTGACAATTTCAAGATTAAGAGATGTGACCTATAATAATTAGAATTAAAACAGAATGAGAATAAACAAAACCAGAAAAGACTCATTAGAAGATGAGCAATTTTTTAGTGTCCAGAAATGTCACAGGCAAACATAGTAATACATATCTACAAAAAGAATAGCAAAATCTTTCAACTTTCAAGAAAATTGGTAATCACTTAAATATGTAAAATCTAAAATGTGGTCTATGCAAACATACACATAAATGAATGCTAAGGTAACTTAACCAATCAATACAACCCCTAAAAAAGAAATGGCTTTACGGAGAAAACATAAGAGCAACAAGTGAACCACATTAACTTTCATCAATAAACAATTTGGGATTTTTTTGAGCAAGTACAAAAATTTTGAAAATGGTGCTTGATAAATTAAGATTTCAGCCATTTCAGTAAAAATTAACTTGTTTTTCTCCAAATAAATCCCTTAGTTCTATGTTTATTGACCCTGTTGGACTTTGGTCAAATGAACCTTTTTCTGGAGTGGAGTTTCACACAATGTACAAAATTCATGAAAATTACACGAGAAAATTTATAAACTACATTGAAAATACTATGATCTATAAGGTTTGACATTTCGAAAAAAATTAGACAAATAAAAATTTATCAAATTGGCCTTAAAAGTTGACAGTGTCAATTTATATGGAGACAGTAAAATTAAACAAAATATAAGGTCCTTTTTCCACTTTTGATGTTCATGAAGTGCCTTCGGCACGACATAATCTTTTAAAAGTAGAAGTAAATTCAACTGCCTGATATCGAAGGTTTAACTTCACATAAATTATTGTACAACCAAAACAAACAAGAAGTTGATATGGCACAATAGACTAAGGTCAAGACAATTTTTAGGTCTTACAGATGTACGTGTGGCAACAAAACCAGCTTTAACAAGTGGTCTGCTTAAGTCACCCTTATGAACCCCTGACTTGCTCGCTTGAAAATGCCCAAAAGAACCTGAGAGCAGTAATAAGCAATAACTGTAATGGGCCATTCTAGCACAAACTCAACAACACAAACACATTAGATGTCCAAAAGTATTGTGGAAAGTCGTACCATCCTTTGTTCATTGATGAGTTTCACCCTTGTGAAACAAAAAGGATAAATGGGAAATCTGTTTGTGCATCAGTAAGAAAATCATGGTTGGCTGATACAGTAGCAATTATGGAGAGAGTAGAATCTTGGGCAATTTAAAGGAAAATGCTCCCTGATTTCATATTTTATTATTTAGAACATACAAACCTTGGCAGATTAATGTAGTGATAACTATTTGAGCTACTTCTGTAGTGTTCAATTTTGACAGAAGCAGATTCTTTTTTTCAACTGCTGCAAACACAAGTATTGTGATCTCGTGTTTCACTTTTGAAGAACTGATGCACTAAGTATCAACATAAAATCCCCTTTTCCCAAGTAAGGTAGTTTTGTGATTTATCAGTGTGTGTGTTTGTGTTATTCATAAACAAAAATCAACACATTTCAAAAGTAACTAAACAGTAGCAATGAATGAGGTAAAATTTTCAACCTGCACCATGAACAACAACAAATTTCTTGGAGTCAGTAACCTCTTGATCACTGAAATCGTCAATGACCCTGGGAATCTCCAATGATCCAGGCCTCTTGCTCCAGTCCATTCCGTGACATGAGCCCGAAATCATTGCCTGCCGCAGCTGTGATGAAACTACTATAAGATCCTCCTCGTTTATAGTCTCCAGTTCATTTTTACAGGTAATTGCAGAGCCTCCTGTATCGCACACATAAAATCCACCAACTAGATTATGAAGATGCTGATATCATCTTTGTACACATGCAAAACTGCAACCAAATAACACACATTTTCCTCTTGTTCCTATCAACCATCAATTAAACCACGTACCAAAATAATGACTCACATATATCAAATCACAGTAAAGATATCATTTTTATCATCTAACAATAAAATTTTCCACTTAATAAACACATTTTCAACTCATTATAGCACAATTCCTGCAGTCTTTACTTAGTCTTTAATGGCGAAGTACGAAAATAAACAGGCCGGTGATATTTTTGAACCCCTGTATACATTTTCACATTAATCAAATCAACAAAAAAATTACATCCTATTATATTCAAATTCTTTAACTGAATAGATTCGCAATCCCGTATGGAGACAATATTTATATCTATAATTAGAGCAGACGAACTAAAGCGCTTTTCACGCTTAATAGTGCTCAATAAACCAGTAAACTCACAGAACACTTACTGAAGCCCCTGCAGTTGAATCGAGGTGTCAAATTAACTTAATTAAACAATTAAGCGAAATAAATGGGAAAAAAAAACACGCTTATAGAAATTGGAATTTGTAAGTAGATATACTGCTGACCGAGTTTGACGATGCAATGAATGGGTTTGGCGGCGGTGGCGTTCTGCTGCTGCTCCATCTGGCTTTGGTTACTGTGTGTGCTGAAGAATTTGGTTTTAGAATATGTTTATAATTAGTCACAAATAATTAATGATATTCCAAACATATTAAAAGAATAAAATTTCATTAGTTCTATATTACTAGTTTATAATATGAATTATTGAAAGGTATTTGATATTTCAGTATACTATAATATATTTTCAATAGAACTGAAAGATTTTACTGTGTTTGGTAGCCATTTTCAGTTGATTTGTTGAAAAATTTTGTCCGTTTTACAGTTAAAAAGCAGTTGCAATTTTTTACCGAACCTAGCAAAATTATCAATTTGCCCCTTCACATAAATTCATCATCTTGAGTTAGATGAATGGTTATTAAAGGTTATTAACTTATATTTATTATCACGTGCTTGACTTTTTTTTGTAACCAACGTTTGGACAAATTTTAAGCTAAGATATTTGTCTAATTTCCTTATTTCATTATTGCTCTTTCATTTTCAATAAAGATTGACCTTGTAATTTACTTGTCCATAAAGGGATATATTGTAATGGATATTTATTAGCAAGAGAATGTGAAAGAAAGTATCTCATGAATTTGTCTTCAACCTTGTGTTGATTTGGGAGTGGTTGATTTATTGAAATTAATCAATACAAGGAGGCCTAGGACCCCTCGAAGTATCCCACCATATTACCATCATAGGTTGCCGACGCAAGGACGATCCCTAGTCCTTATCCATCAATCGACCAATTACTCGATACATATCCCAAATACTCTTTCTATCCCATTTATATAGGCTTACTTTCCTTATTTTCTTGTCCCAATTATATAGTCTTGTTTTTTTTATTTTTGTTTTGTTTGTAGACTAATATATCATTATTTCTTTAATACTTCCAATAATAATTTACTACTAATTATTAATAACTAAATGAGGGTTAACTATAAAAGTTTTTGGCAAAAAATTGTTTTTCCAATAACATTAAATAAGATTTCTTAATCCGTGTGAAAAACAGAACAAGCCTATATAAATGGGACGGGGGGAGTACATAACAATTAGCTGTAACAGACGTCTAGACAAATATTAAGCCAAGATATTTGTCTAATTTCCTTATTTCATCATTGCTCTTTTATTTCCAATAAAGATTGGCCTTGTAATTTGCTTTTCCATATTGCTCTTTATTTTCAATAAAGATTGGCCTTGTAATTTGCTTGTCCATGAAGAGATATTTTGTAATGGATATTTATTAGCAAGAGCAAGAGAACGTTAATGAAAGTATCTCATGAATTTGTCTTCAACCTTGTGTTGATTTGGGAGTCGTTGGTTTACTCGAATTAACCAATATAAGGGGGCCCCTAGGACCCCTCGAAATGTCCTACCATATCACAATCATATGTCGCCGATGCAAGGACGATCCTTGGTCCTTATTCATCAATCGACCGATTACTCGATCCATATCCCAAATACGTAACAATTTGGTATCAGAGCTAACCATGTCCCCCCTCGTGTTGATAAATTGGAAGGCAACATAGGCTCGTTGCAATCATCGATGGAATCACTCAAGAATACTATGGAGTCCATGGTCTTCATGTTTTCCCATTAGTGGGAGGAAGGGCCGGGCGGAGGACGTGAGAATGGAGAAGGTTCCTCTTACATCAATTCTCGAGGATCTGCAGGAGGAGGATTCACGAGGCCAAAAATTCCAAAATTAGATTTCCCACACTATAGTGGCATGGAAGATCCTACCTGGTGGATTTGTCGCGTGGAGCAATTTCACGATTTTCACCAAACTGAGGAAGCGGATAAATTGCCAATGGCCGGGTATTATTTGAAGATGTCCAACCATGGTACCAAAGATTTAAGGCGAGACGAGAAGGCGTGAATTGGGGCGTCCTCAACTATGAGCTCCATTTTCGTTATGGACCAGCGTGGTATCATAATTTTTTTGGAGATCTCACGAAGCTCAAGCAAATATGGAGTGTTCATGATTACCAAATGGAATTTGACCGATTACTACATCGAGCGGGATCTCTTTTCAAGGCACAACACGTGGGATGCTTTATTAGCGGCTTGAAGGAAGGTTTGCACGTTGGTCCAAGCGTGCAATCCACAGTCCTTATCAGCCGCCATTGGGCTTGTACGGCTATATGAGTCACTGCTTATCGACCAACGTAAAAGTGGGCTCTTAGAGTTTAAGAAGGCCTCTGTGACTTCTGGGCCTCCTCCTATATCGTCGACTTCACTCACACGGGCACACAACCTTGTCATAAAAAGACTAAGTCCAACGGCATTACAAGATCGGAGATCTCGTGGGCTTTATTTCAATTGTAATGAGAAATTTTCGTCGAGACACCGACATAAGAAATTATTTTTCAAAGAATACATATTTCCTTCTTCGGAGGAATAAGATGATGGAGTGATCGTGGAGGAAGAGCTTGAAACGAATATTCCAGAAATTAGTTTTCAAGCTATTTCGGGAACGTCAAATCCAAGAACCATACGTTTACTTGGCAAGATTGGGGGTACCACAATTACTATTTTGATAGACTTGGGCAGCACCCATAATTTTCTTAATTCTAAGGTGGCTTCCAAAGTGGGAATCAAAGGTAAAAAACAAGGGGCATTTTCGGTACAAGTGGCGAATGGCAACAAAATGAAGAGTGAAAGGCTATGCGAATCCACACGTTTCACCATCCAAAAATTTGATTTCCAAGTTGATGCTTTTCTTCTACCAGGGGAGGGTTGCGATGCATTTTTTGGCATTCAATGGCTCGAAAAATTGGGTTATTTTACTTTTGACTTCAAGGAATCATGGATGAGAGTTTTTAGGCAAGGCTAGTTGGTGGAGTTTAGTGGGAATAAAGTGCCTTCAAACAAAATCCTAGATGGCCAAACTTTTGGGGGACAATTAAAGAGGAGAAGTCGTGCTTTTTTTTTTTTTTTTTTTCTTCCAAATAAACTTCCTAAATCTTGGAGAAAAGCAAGGGAATCCGCAAGGCATATTAAATCGAGATTTATCGGCTATTTTGAGTCAATATTCGGATATTTTCATGGAGATTCAAGGGCTACAACATCAACGTATCCAAGATCACAAGATTCCATTGGAACAAGGGGCTAATCCAGTTTTGATTTAACTGTATCGTTACCCACATTATCAAAAAAATGAGATAGAAAAAATAGTTCAGTAGTTGTTATCATCTGGTGTGGTGTGGCCTAGCACAAGTCCATATTCCTCGCATGTGCTATTGGTCAAGAAACATGATGGATCATGGAGACTTTGTGTGGATTATCGGGTTCTCAACAACATCACAATCAAGGATCGCTATCTAATCCCCATCACAGATGAGCTTTTGGACGAATTACATGACGCCCAATTTTTTACAAAATTAGATCTACGGTCGGGATACAATCAAATCCCCATGCACCCCAGTGATATAAAAAAAACACTTTTCGCACACATGAAGGCCACTACGACTTTCTAGTCATGTCGTTCGGTCTCACAAATGCACCGACAACTTCTCAAAGAATCATGAACGAGGTTTTCAAGGATTTTCTTCGAAAAATTTGTCTTAGTGTTTTTCGATGATATCCTTATTTTTAGCAAGTCTTGGGATGAGCATTTAATTCATGAGCGGCGTGTATTTAGGGATGACAAAAAAGCTCATCGGCTCGGTCTCGACCCGAAAAAGCCCAAGCCGAGCCCGACTCGAGCTCCATTGGGATGAGCATTTAATTCATGTGGGGCGTGTATTTAGGGATGACAAAAAAGCTCATCGGCTCGGTCTCGACCCGAAAAAGCCCAAGCCGAGCCCGACTCGAGCTCCGTTCCACCAGCCCAGTCGCGAGCCGGCCCTTATGAGCCTGCCGGTTCCAAAAAAAAATAAATTAAAGTGACATAATAGCTGCCTGCAGTAGGTAGAGGCGACAGCTAAAAACAGCTGTCTGCAATGGGAAAAAAAATCGAGCCGGCTCGAGCTCGACTCGGTCCAGGCTCGAGCCAAAAGTTCAGGCTGATTTCGGCTTGAGCCTCATTTTTTTTCTCGGGCCCAAAATTCAGCATTCACTAGTTGATAAATTAAAGTTCAGTGACCTAGTGGAAACATTTTGCAAAATTCA
>CAIGRS010283688.1:0-10176 GCA_903798395.1 Fraxinus floribunda
CGGGCAGAACACTCCTACATTAAATTATACATCCAGAAGGAAAACGTTAAGCATTTTTGCCAAGTAAAGCTAAAGAGAGTTTCAGATGGAGGCTTAGCCCAAAAAAGGAAAAAAAAAAGCGCGTTAGTTGGAGGAGCTTAATCACCTCAAATTTCTTTTCAAGTTCAGATATTTTCTGATCATTACTTGTCTGTGCTTCTTCCACAATTTCACCTAATTTTGAAGCATGCATATCTAAAGTCTTGAAAAAATTGACAGTAATTTGGGAAACTGATCTCATAGTTGCAATTGCTCTGGTATGTGCCTGGAAATTGCATGAAAATGTCAACAAACTCCTCTTTTCGAAATGAAGAACTACAATTGCTAGATGTCTAAACAAATTTCTTTAGAGGTTAAGCAAAAGCTAACCTCTCGTTGCTGTTGAGCATATGCAGTTAATTTAGTCTTTTGACTGTTTAGATTATTTTGAAGATCATGAAGTAACACATCAGCCTCGGAACCAATTCCTTTGAAGAGCTGCATCATATGAACCGACATCAACTAGAAGCTTAAAAGAAGGTTCTCCTTCACAGAGCAAAAGTTATCAATTCTTACCTCTTCTAAAGCTGAGGAATGTTTAGAAACTTCAGAATTCAGATGACCAAAAGTCGACCCCGAGTTACCATCAAGTTCCCCTGCTAAATCATCTAAAGCTTTGATACCAGAACTGTACATTGTTTTCAGTTTTTCTAGGCGACTTCGGAGCTCTTCAGTAGCCTATGAGAAGCACAGTAGATGGTGAACTGTGGAGTAAGAGTAACAGAACAAGATTTCATGGTCTCAATGAAATATACCTCAGTCTTTGTTAATACAAATGACTGCATGTCTTCCTCCATTTCCTTTAGTTGTCGTTCTTTTTGCATGGTCGAAGCTGCCACACTCTCGTGTAAGATTTCAAGTTGCTGAGTCAATTCAAATTGGAATTTCTGGATAAGCTTTCTGTTGTCATCTTCTATTTTGTCCTTCCTCTCTGGATGTCAGCCATACGTGATAAAAGCAGAGGACAATTAGGCTCCTCAGCAGAAAAGACATAGCATCTCAATTAATTCAAAATTAGAATACGAACCTATTTTACTGAACAGATTAGACACATCTGATGAAGCATTTTCTAGTTCTGCTTGAAGTTCAAGTGCCTGCTTGACCAGAGCTTTCTCTGATGGAAGAAAACCATACAGAAAAGTCATACAGCTATGGCAACAATTATAGACGCCCTATGGCTAGTCTAACACATGAAACCTTGGTATAACTTATGCAAACAGGTTTTGAAAAACATTAAACAGTAACACAGCAATGCATTATCAGTGACACTATTCAGCTAAGTCAGCTAAATCATGGCAAATTCTGAATAAGATCAATCTAGTTGCATCCACCAGTTAGGGCATTTGAGGCCCACTATTGGCGTGGGGACAAAAAATTGGATAAAATTGTAGAACAAGGATATGGACACTAGTAAGTACTAAGCAGCAGTGTCTCAAAAATAGCAATGTGGTTACTGAAGTTCAAATCACCCCACACCGCTAACCTAGGAAGGGACTTGTAACTACTACTTGAATTTTTTATCTTTTATTTTAATAATCTGATAATCTGATAAATTGATAACGAACAACATCTCATTCTATCTGGCACAATGATGTCATTTGATTATTAATTTTAATGGATATAAGAGTGTCTTGTTTGGCATGTTCTAAAGTTTACTTTCACTAGCAATCTGAGGACTATTTATCACGAAAATTCATGTTTCTAAGCTGATGTTTCGTATTGCTGGTCTTGGGGAAATTTCAATTAAAAACAACATTTTATATTCATGAACTAGAGTAAACATTGGAGAAAAAAAACATTTGTCAGCATAAGACCAAAATGACACATAAGAAATACATAGTGACATATGGTCGACATGAAAATGGTGACTATTAGAAGTAGGAGTAAGGTATGGAAGTTAGTTAAGAAGAATGCTGGAAGAGTATACGAGGGATAAAAAATCTACCAGACTCAAGTAAATTGGATATCAGGTATTCCTTTTCTTTTATTGTGGCGTTTGCCTGTCTATGTCTCTCTCCAAGATCAAGCAATGAATGCTCAGTTTCCTGTAGCTTTTTCTGAATTATAATAGACAAATACAGATAGTTACTGATGGAGAAGAAGAAGGGAAAAGAGATCTTATTTTGGGCAAGGCAGATATACAAAATTTACCTCAGTTTTTTCAAGTTTATCACTTAATTCCACAGTCAACTGTTGCTGAGAATTGTACAGTTCTTGGAGCTCCACTAATTGCTAATTACAGAATGTTTAGTAACAGTTCATGCTTTTTAATGGCAACCACAGAAAATAAATAGTGGTGAGAAGTTGATAATTGGTGGTACCTTGTCCTTAGATTCTAAATCAAGTTCCATTCGCTCTATCTTTTCAGACATTGTCTGCAAGGAGAAAATATTCAAGTATTTGAATGTCAAGGCTCTGGAAAAATGCAGTTCATTGTTAGATCAAATTCAAACCTTCTTTTCTGCCTCATCCTGAAGATAGCGATCTCTAGGTATATAGATTCCGTTCCTCTCTCTTGCCGCAAATACCTCTTTTGAAAATAAAATTGTCATAAGGAACTTATAAATAATTGGAAAAAAAATAAATGCCTGAGATTTCAATTTTCTTTGCAAAACTCATGCAAACATGAATAAAGTTGGGCCCACAAGCACAGAAAGAGAGCCTGAGAGATAAAGAGAGCAATAGACAACCTTGCTTCAGTCTGTCAATTTCTGAGTACAAATCTTTGATTAATGCAGTTTTCATCATCTTCTGATTAACCTGATATAAAAACCAAGTACTTTAAGTACTATTTCAGAGAAATGAAGCATCTAAAATAAATTAGGAGCAGAGTATTTGTGGATACATTTAATTATTTGAATTAACATCACCAAGACTACTGACCTCCGGTTTGTTCTTTATGTTCTTGGCACGGTGAGCATAATCTAAAGTGCTGAGTGTCTCTTCTAAACTATGAATGGAAGGTGATATTGTGGCAATTATACATGTCTTTGTTTTCCCTCCCAAGGAATCTCTTAGCAACCTTGTTAATTTGCTATCCCTGAAAATTCAAAGTGACATATTTTACAACTTTACTTGCATGCTTTGCTACGGTAACACAGTCGAGAAAATGATAAAAACATATACCTATATGGTATATGACCAGAGTGCTCGACCAAAGCATTTATGACACGACCAAGTGTCAGCAAGCTCTTATTGATCTCACCGGCTTCTCTTGCTCTACCCTGCAAAAGCCTTTTACATCATCACGTGTGGAGCAGAATATTGTTAAAATAAACCCATCAAATTCTAAAATCTTATTAACCCAGTATGTATAGTCCTGTTAAACATATTTTAAAAATGTGTGAATTATCATCACAACTTAGCAATGATATGATACAATGTGATGCCTGACCTCTCTAGCTCCAGAACGCGAAATATTCTCCGAGCCAGCAAGGTCAACAAGATTGAGCTTCCCACATTTGATCAACTCCTCTCCTTCCGGGGTGCACTCCTTGATGTGAATTGTGATGGAAAATATAGAGTGAGAACGGCTGCTCTGTTTGTTTAGAAGGGTCTCTGCAGTTCTCCTTTTAGCAGAACCTTTATCCAGGATTCTATATATTTCGTTTGCAGTGGTCACAATCTCCTCTTCCAATCCTCTAACAAAAACTCCACCTTTACCATCCTCCATGAGTGCTATTGGTTTCTTGGATTTTTCTTCCGTGAATTTTGAACATTCCTCTGGTGCCAAAAGATCCGTTATCTCCTCGTTGTACAACTCCAAAAATGTTACTTTCATGTTATACTCTGCATTTTGAGCTTCTAATATATCAAAAATTTGTCGAACAGCTCTTGGAATAACACCTGCATCACTTGGAAATTCCCCAATCTAAATGGGAAGAAAAATCAAATTACTGACACAGAGTTATAAACATTAAAGTAAAATGCCCTACTAATATGGTTTAGTGTCAAGATAAAAACCAAACCTTTTTCCTTGCTCCACCCTCCATTGTGTAAGTTTTTCCAGTTCCTGTCTGCCCATAGGCAAATATGGTGCAATTATAGCCTGCTAGAACTTCGCATACCATGGGGCACACCGCTTGGTCATATAAATCTTTTTGCTGGGATAACGGACCAAAGACCTAAACAGATTATGCGACAAAAGAGAATAAAAAAATCAGAGAATGCAAGAAAACAAAATCAAAAGACGATAGAATGCGCTTATTTAATTAGTGAAACACTCTTGAACTCTGAAATGGGATCAATTATCAAGATTTTCCAGTTCTTAATTATCTCATCCTTTTCTCTTAGGCTTGAGTCCTCATTCTTTTTCATTATAAGATATATTAGCAGGTGAAAGTGGAAAACCTTATCAAACTGAAAAGTTCTATCAATCTGCTTATTAGCAATATTCTGAACTGCACAAACTTCTTTTCTGTTCTCATTGCAAGAAATAACCACCGGTGTGTGCAATCTCGTCTCATCCTCACTCAATGGCCTACAGAGAAAATTCAATAAAACTTATCAATTTAATCCATTCAATCCCCAAACAAAAAATCCAAAGTAAAACTCAATGGATCAACTCACCGGCAGCGCAGTACGACCTGTACATTGACGCCTTTATCCTTATCATGCTTCCCATTCATATTCCCCTCAACGGATCGTAGATCTCTCACCGCTTTATCGCTCGACCGTGGCGTATGTGATGGAGATATAGGTACCATTCCTCCTCCTCCCCTTCTCTGCGAAGCCTCCATTTTTAATTTTTTTTACAATCAATTACTCTCCAAATCTCTCAACTTTATTTACTTCTCCTTTACCCTTCACAGCACACAAAATTGAATCTGTCAGCTCAAATATAAAATTTAGAAAAATAAGAGATAAATTGAAAATGGACGATTCATCGATGTTCATAAAAAAAATGACAAGGTAAATATAGAAATTACATACATCACACATGAATAGATACTTACAGTGGATTTGAATTTGAAAGGCCGGCAGCAGAATAGAAGCTTGAACAAATGGCGATGATATAGAGAATATAGTAACTAGAGAGAGAGAGTTTTGTGAAGTAGTGGATTTTTTTAAAATATAGATACATTAGAGAGAGAGAGATTAGCATAGAGAGAAGATGAAAATATGGCCGTTACGGAGCGTTTGAATTTTGTGAGGTGATAGAGACTTAGAGAGACCATGTGAGATGACGGTGTTAAAAATCCCGTTTGAAGATTATTTTTGACCGTTATATTATGGAATGCACAAATTATTTTGAAAAGAAACCCGATTATCGGCATGGCAGTATTCAATAAATTGAAATGTATTATAGGGTATGTTTGGGCCGGATTAAAATCTGATTTTAATTTAAGTTTAAGTCAAACAATTAATATCAACCACATCTTTTATGGATCTCACATCTTTTCGACCACATATTTGAAAAACTTTTATCACAATTCATTAAAAATCTGATTTTAATTTACATCAAACACCATCATGTTGAATCAAATTTTGTACTTTAAAATTATTAGAGATTTTAATCATCGTATTAATCTTACAACTCATAAAAATTATTATGGTTGTCATTTGCTCGGATTTTAATCGTCATATTAATCTTACAACTTTAAGAGTTGTGTTTTTTTTATATTACAATCTTGACTAGTGAGCACAAATAAATTTTTGAACTCTATTTGCTTTAAATGGAAGTTCATTAAAATGTTATTAAAAACTCAATTCAAAGTAACAAATGTTTTCAAGTGTATTTAACTATTTGTAAATAAAAGACCCCATTAATTTGGATTATTTAGGAAATTATGTGAGCTTTTTCTAATGAGTTAGGGGAGTAGTGGGCTCCACAGCATGTGTCAATTCCTTTTGGCATAATTTTGGCATTGTTTAAGAGAAAACAAGATTATTTTGAATTCAAATTATAATTATTTACTGCTTCCAATTTTCAGACAAATAAGGACAAATAATTCAAAACTAATGAAAAATATTATATCCTTGTTAATGGTATATTTTTTAATTGCTTTTATATAATTTTAAATCATTCTCTTGGTAATTCATAATTTATCTTATTACTAATTATTTAATTTGTGTATTGGCCTGACTAAACTCCTTACTTCAAATTTGAATCCCATTTAGACTATTTAAACATGATTATGAGCCCTTTTTTTTCCATCTCTACCCCCCAATGAGACTCGAACTTCGAGCATTATTGATCTCAATACTTACTGAAATAGTTACAATTATGCTACTTGTACAAAGGTGGTTTACAAAAGTGTGTTGACAAAATGATATGTCAAGATCTAGGTCACTGATTTCAAAAATTATTTTTAAATCATTGGACAAAATGCTGTCAACACGTATTTTGTAAACCAATTGTGTAACCTAACTTTGTACAAGTAGCATGACTCAGTTAGTTATTAACTAAAAAATCATTTACATTAGGCATGAGAAGACAATTTATTTTATTTTTAACTGATACCAATTCTCACTCAAATAATTGCTTATTTGGTAAGAATAAGAACATAAGAATTCACGATATGTTTGGTGGTACACAATAGTACTTGGCTAGATTAGAGTAGTGAGTCAAGTGATTATTCAGAAATGAATTGAAACCCGTAAAAATATGAAGCTTGATAAAAATTTGCTTCATACAATGTTCTTTAGTCGATCCCATCCACTTATCGGGTAAACTAGTCTTGATCACTAATTACTAAAATCAATTTTAATATATTAAGTTAACCGAACTGAATAATATTAAATAAGAAAAATGTACCATACAATTTGTCATCGGTTACACCCAACGTCCACTTTTGAACCTAATAACTAATGGGGGAAATGCAAGGTAAAACATCAAAATAAAAAATGTGATGATAATAGAAAATTTCAGACTTTGTGTTTGGTATCAAGTGTCCCATATGATAAAGAGTGATGTGATAAGGGCACATGCCCTTTAGGTAACATGGTGGTGCCTCAATAATTCATAATTACTGAAATTACTCTATTCCCCCTTTGGTTTAGTTATAACTCACTATACCATAGGAACAAAAATCCGTGACAAATTGCTCGAAACGAGCAATAGAGGGAATAAAATTATCTTAAGGAGATAACATAAATTTGTCGTGAGCTCGAAGATGTGCAAGTTAAAATCCATTCAATATGCCCATTTGACAATAAAATCTGTAACTAGAGTTGGCCCAATTCATGCCTTTTACAAAGTTTTTCCAATTCTTTGGTTCCTTGACGCCTTCTTCTATGGATAGACGTTACAATACTGGATATACGATATTAAAAAGAAAAAGAAATTAAAATTTAGTTATAAATGTCAAGTATTACATTCGAAAAAGTATATCTAAGAGCAAGTTATATGTGAAAGAGGATGAGACGAAAGATGGAACAATAAATTTGACTCTAACTATCTATATTATCTTTTGAGAATCTATTTTGTTCATTGAAAGATGGAACAAAATGTTAAAGTGGAGAAAGATCATTGGATTTTTGAATGGATGCTTGAATAGGAAAAAAACAAACAATAAAGTTGAGGTGGTTCTAAAATTGAAATGTCATCTCAAAACATCAGCTTTTTGGAGAAAATGGCATTCATGGTTCAACTACATGTGGTAGCCCATGTTACCTTGGTAGAAATGAATCTTCGAGCCCCATCATTTTTTATTTTTTGTATTTTGAAATAAATGTTAGATTGATAGAGAATGTGTTGTTAAAAAATAAGAAAATGTTCTGAATTTACGTTTAATATTATTTTATTGAAGAATGTGTGATTGAAAAGAAAAAAGAAAAAAAATGTATTTTGAAAAAATTAGGAATCAAACAAGGGTTAAATATGCAATATTCCACAACTTTTCGGTTTGCTTGCCACCTAAGCTTAGTAAAATTTTCAACTAGAAGCTTTTTCAAATGCAAATCATTTTTTCAATTGCATTTTCTTTTTCTTGTTAGGCAAATTCAAAATTTGTTCTTGACATACGAGAAAATACATAGACANAAGCTTAGTAAAATTTTCAACTAGAAGCTTTTTCAAATGCAAATCATTTTTTCAATTGCATTTTCTTTTTCTTGTTAGGCAAATTCAAAATTTGTTCTTGACATACGAGAAAATACATAGACATTTTGTTTATTTTCATTAAAGTGATATGAATACTACTAATTGCAACAATTTCATGCATAGTTGTGAGAGGAAAAAATTAAAAATCTTATTTTTATGTGAATATACGTAAAATTGATCTGCTTATGCTTTGCTATTAAAGTAGCCCAATCCGTATATTACTACTACCTTGATGGACTTGATCCGATATGTGGAGCAACAAGGCCCATTAATTTACATGGAAAATGCATCCTACTTCAAAGAAAAATCCAGCTGCTTTACTTGGAGATTTTGACACAATCAAGAACGAGATAATTAGATATTAATTCAGTGGTTGAAGTATCAGTCGACAATTTTAAGTAACATCTAGTTCTATTTCATCATTTCTCTTCATCCGTTGAGTCAGTGATACTGTAGCTAACATCAAATTAATTATAATCGAACATTTCACCAACGAGAATAACAAATGAAACGACTTTTGTGCCTCAGTCCATTCCTTAGCATCTATCTAGAGTTGTAAAGTATGCAGCGCTAACTCGATCCATTCCACACCAAAACATCCCATGAACAAGATCCCAACATTCTTCCATGATACATCATTCACATGGACCGACTAAATAACTGTTCATTAGATTTGAAAAAAATGGTCATTGTTAGAAAACGGCCCATCATGCATAGATCTACACGAATCCAAACCTTTTTCAAGAATTGACATCAATTACAAACCAAAATCATTCCCCTCCCCCAACCCACAAACATAAAATGAGAGGCAAGTTAATGGAGTTGACCTTCTCCATTTTTTGATAGATGAGATTATTTAGCTAAAAGTGATACTTCCTTTTATTGGAGAAATGTGCTAGTGAAAATGACCATATATAGTGCTACATTTACCTATCTCTAACTTAAAGCCCTTTTGTCACTTCTTTATTTCACTTCATCATTTTATCTCAACTCTTATTATCAGTCGGCAAGTTAGCGATCTACCTTCAACAATAGTCGAGATTTGATCCATCCGTGAGTTGGAGAAAGTACTAACCATAATATTGACAATCACTTATACGAAAATAATTAAATATTACGACTAAGTTTGTGTAAATAACATAAGGGTCACACACATTTCACTCTAATTTCAATTAGGTCGATGAATTTCGATGTGTCATAACTAATTCATTAAACTTATCTTAGCCTCCATTTCGATAAGAAATTACAAATATAAGTTCAATTCAAACCAAACATTTTCAATCACAAGTTAATCCCTCATACATTGTACAAACTAGACAAGATAACATGACAATATATGTGAAATATCATGTCATATTTTGATTTGACACACCGACATTGAACAGTTTGTCCTATTTTTAAGACCCTTTTGTGAAAACTCTTTTTCGAGGGCAATGCAATCAGTGCAATAACATAATAAGACATGTTCTACTTCTCAAACATTATGCTGGTGCAATTATAGAGCTAGCAATAAACAAATAGATGTTGGAACTCCATAAAGATAGTTAAGATATATGATATATCTGCCTTGGGTCAAATAGGAGATGATCACTATATATATGTAGGATGTAGGCATAATCTAAACCACTTTCTGGATTTTATCTTTCGGCAAAAGCCAAGTTTAAACTCGTACAATTATCATATTTGGACCCATTAAAGGTCATCATTCTTCAGTTATAAGCCACTAGTTTAGATATTTTTCTTCACAATTATTGGCATTCACATTTTCCTTAGAAATCCTATCTCGGATACAAATATGAAAAGGAAATATTTTTTTTTTATATATATAATGTTATCCCAAGTTACAATAATCTGAGCTTTTTTTATGCGAAAAGTCCTATTATTTATTATAGTTCTATAAATCAAGCCTTATTTTTTACATAGTTATTCTTAATTTTAAATTTTGCACTCGATAAAGGTAAATGGGTTTGCCGGACCTTGGTTGATAGGAGCCGAACTATATGTATATGGGTCCACGGGCCCATATATTTGTTGGGAAAAAATTAAAAATAAGG
>CAIGRS010283690.1:0-11514 GCA_903798395.1 Fraxinus floribunda
TAATATTGATTTGATATTATCTTCAATAAACTGTTCTGTGATCAGACAATCTATATGTCGTGTTAATCCCTGAAGAACTACTTCAGCAATCTAGCATTTACATGGCAGTTCGTCCAGCTAGAAGTTTTTTGAGAAGATAACGAGTGTCGAAACTTGATGCAACTCCAGCATTCTACCTGGTGTTTAGGTTGGAACTATTTGTTGGACAGAAAAAGTTAATATTGTCTGAAAATATCTACAGTGTAGTTATAAAACTCGGCTTGACCCGGCTGGTCGGGCCGAAAAATCGGTGACCCGGGCTCTTTCCTGGGTCCGTTAGATTAATTTAATAGGAATGCACATAACTCGGTCAAAAATCGATTTTAACCGAGTTAACTGGTTGTTTTGACCGAGCTAACTCGAACGGGTTTACCGATTTTTAAAATTATCTTTTAAAATTTTGGAAGTCCAAGAAATTGAACCTTGGACCTCTAACTAAAACAATTAGTTTCTTACCATTGGAGTTGTAGAGCACTTTAATGCTTTTTACGAACAATAAGTTATATGTATATAATGAATCATATACATGTGTTTTAAAAGTATTTTTATAAAAACTTTGATTAAGTATTTTACTCTATTTTGTTGAACTAAATAATTAGTAAATATAATTTTGCCTAATTTTTTTTATACTTTAATTTATTTTAATAGATTTGTATGCAATGACCCATCGGTCCAACTATTAACCCACCGGTTCAATCAGTAACCCAAGACTCAGTACATTGTCCAAGTCGATGTCTTGATCGGGTCTAATAACTATGAACTACACTGAATCTAGATTGTCCTTTTTCATCTTATTCTATATCTATTAGACCCCCACCCCACCCCACGCCACCACAATTCCCTGATGTTGTAACGTGGTGGACGGGGTGAAGACCGAAAATTAGCAATTCACCATTTCTACTTGCGAATAATCTTGGTTAGTGTACCATTATACATAGAAAAAAGAAGAGACATATCTATTGAATGCTTACTATTAATATCTTCAAAATTAATGAAAAAAAAATTACGTCTAAAATAAGTATTGCAAAAAGTAGTCACTTTGATTTTAGAGAGGTGGCAGACAACCTTGTTAGTTACATTCGAAACTCATTCAATTCCCTCGATTAATCTCATGAGAAGCAAGTCCAACCTTGCCAAGCCGTTGATAAATGCTGAGTCATGAAGCAAGCTTTCTCGAATTGGCTACTGTATTTTTTGTTTGTTTGAATTGATTAAATCTTGAACTAAACTAAATGATACTTTATTATATACTCGTATATTCAACTTTTTAACAAGTAGACATTCTTATACTGTCCATTTACAGTTCGCCATGGACATAAGAACGATTTCGAAAATAGTAAATACTAAAAATACAGCACTAGAACTTAGAAGGAAATATTTTCTACAGTATAAAATGCACAAAATTGTGGGGCTCCGATCGGACCGAAAAATAAATTTTTTTTGCTACGTGTATATAACAAAAATTCATAATAATGTTCATAATGAACAAATAGCACCCGAGGGCTAGAAGTGCCACTTGTCCATCACACGTACATTGCTACGTACACCCAGCAAAACCCAAAACAAAAAAAGCACGTTTCCCTCTCCGAAAAAACACACTTTGAATTCCCAATTCTGATCTCCCAAATGTTCAATAATTTCGAGACTCAGTGATTAAATCATAGTGTAACGTAATAGATTTTCGATCCCCTTAATTGTCTACTCTTCATCACCACACGAGAATATCGATTCAATTTTCACCGGCATTGAGTTGTGAAGGATTTGTATTGGTGATTTTTTTATAGGTAAGGGTGAAATGGGGAATCCAAAGCTGAAGTGGACGTCGGAGGAAAAGGAAGCCATAAAGGAAGGAGTGGAGAAGTACGGCACCGGCCAGTGGAAGATCATTCTTAACGACCCCGAGTTCGCGCCACGCCTCGCTAACCGTTCAAACGTTCAACTCAAGGTTTTCTCCTTTTTACACTTCACGCGACCGATTATTAGTTTTTTAAACAATTTCTGCGTTCAAACGTTCAGCTCAAGGTTTTCTCCTTTTTTACACTTCACGCGATTGATGATTAATCTTTTAAACAATTTCTGCGTTTATTAGTTTATTCAAATTGTTCTGTATATCCTTGAACCTCTGTCTTTGTGATTTCCCGTTTTTTAAATTTATGACTCTCTCGTGTATTTATATGTATATGTTGTTATGATTTATTAAATAATCCGTACACGAATCAGGAAAACTGAAAGTAAGAAAACACAAGATTTAAGGTGGTTTACTTTGAGCTATTAACACCCTCAAAATTGGTTTTATACAAGAAGAGGATTAAAATGTGTTTTTTAACTCACACGTCTTTGTTTTCTCTCTACTATTTCGCATAGAAGTAGGCTCGTCCTAATACTGGTTTATATAGGAGGAAAATATTAGAGCTACCTAATACAGGTCGAACAGTGATCGAGGAGAAAAGTGTACAATATATTAGGCTCCACTCCACACATGCAACACGTGCTTGTGTATGTGTTTGCATATACATGTCTAAATTGGGGAATTGCAATTGACTAATCACGAGTGCAAGTTTACCATTTTGTTAGGTTTTCTGTCTGAGCATATATGATCACATGCCCCCAGCCCCCCTGCCAAACAAATAAAGCAAATGCCCGTGATCATGTGTTATTGAAGTCACCAGTCAAGAAGTGAGGGAAGGTGATGTGGAAGGGTGACATGGACTCAATGTAATAAAGGAGGTTCTAACTACATTATACTGAAGCAGGCCTTTCGTAACAAATAGCACAGGAATAAATACTGTCCGAGTCACCGAATCAAAACTCGTGCGTATATAGAATCACATTCTTACGCTGTGAATAGTGATAATGAATAGTAATAAATTTTTCCACGCACGTGTAGGTAAATAATATATATCTTTTTTTTTCTCTCTCTAAAAGAGACTATATTTTCTTATTTTTGTGCACTTTTAGCTGAATTTGATTCTTCAAATTTGAGTTTTGAGCTGGCTATTGATATGGTATTCAGGTTAGTCGGTGAGGCAAGTGTGATCAAATTTTTAGTCTTGTGCTTTTTGCCCAGGAACATTTTATTGTAATAGGCAGTTTAGAATTAAAAAATTCTTCTGCTTTGAGAATTCAAGACTAATACTTTGGTATTTAAGTTAATATAATTGTTTTTGGCCTACAGATGTAGCTTAATAATTTGGTGGAAATAGAGGGGCATATTGTATGCTCATTTGAAATAGGTGCAATAGTCTACTTAGAGAGTTTCCTGCACAATATTTTACAAGTAGAATGACATTCTGTTGTTTTAATCAAAGTTCCCTTCCATTATACCAAAAGTCTTAACAATTTTTATATAGAAACAAGCTAAAGCATATGTAGTTATAAACCTTGGAACGTCTGATTCCCTACTGATCAAGTTAACATGACATGGTTAATATAGCCAGCTCTCACCACGTGAGTCCCTGTTGTGAACTTTTAAAGGATTTTAGAAGAAAGGGCTTTCTGTAATGTATGATATAAATTGTCTGAATCTCTGATATCTGAGTCAGCTGAGCTGTTTATAGGTGACTCTGCTAAGTGCTAATTATGGAAATCTGTATCATGGTGCAGTATGTAGATTGTATGGAATAACTTTGATAAAGGCTGTTTTCATGTCTCTGTGGGCTCGAGTCTTATAATTAATAGACCGCCTGGATCTTTGTGGGATTTCTCTGCCTGTGTTAGGTTCTTTATTGCTGTTGTTCCTTGTATTTATTAGTCTACTTTGGTTCATCTATGTAGGACAAATGGCGGAACATGCGTACTAGTGATTGGCAGGGCTGCAGAGAAAAATCTAATGCTCCTTTATTAAATGAAATTACTCTTGTTGCTGCCTCCTCTCCCAAAGCTCAAAATGCTGCTGCTGCTGCTGCTTCTTTAACTCTTCTGGTTGATGCTGTTGATGATCCCTCTAAAAGCGCTCAGGATGTTGAAAATGCTCCAACGTATGTTTTCCCTGCCCTTTTTAATTGTTGATTTTGACTTAGAGTAGATTTTAATCCCCACAAGAAGGGCGATATTAACTGTGGTTTTGTACCCAGTTCTAATGAACAGAAAATGATTTCTAGATTAGATTATGACCATTGGGTGTGAAACCACTATGGCATTGTGCATTATGTTGCATGTTCTTTGTTTCCCTGCAATATTCGTGTTTTATATTTTTCTGTTATGAGCAAGCAGTGTTTGTGTTTTTAATGTTCTTTAACGAGCAATTGGCATTCTTATGCTGAATGGAATAGTTGTTCAGCTTAGT
Source organism: Fraxinus floribunda (assembly GCA_903798395.1). Lineage (NCBI taxonomy): Eukaryota > Viridiplantae > Streptophyta > Magnoliopsida > Lamiales > Oleaceae > Fraxinus > Fraxinus floribunda. The sequence goes on from CAIGRS010283690.1 coordinate 4,325, forward strand.
AGACTCTGGTGTTGATTTGTTTGTATGCTTGTATTGATACCAAATTCTTGATTTACTTTTTCTTTTTGTAATTGTTGAGTGTGCATGTTTGCATGTGCATCATTTGTTAAACCATGGACCTTTGTCTTTGATTTTCCTAAAAAGTTTCTACACACACAAAATCTCCACTTTTGCAAATGTATATAATGCTTTTGCCTCCTTATTAGGTACAGAACAATGATTTTTGAAGCAATTTCGTCCATCAAGGACCCCATTGGATCCAATAGTGGTACTATCGCAGGCTTTATTGAGGTTAGACAAATATTCTTATGTTCCTCTATTATTCTATCTATTAGATATCAAGTCAAGAAACTTTTAGCTGAGGCTGGCTGCTTCAAAGCCATTATGCTTGACTGTTTGATAAGTTTTGAGTATATTGTACCAATGTGAAAGAGTGTTTCTATCATATTAAAGTTTGAGGAAGAGTTTATGAAGTAAACCGTTTTGGAGGCATTGAAAAATAATTCTGACTTTGAAGATCAAAAGTACCTCTGTCAGCGTTTCAAGCTGCTCCTACTCCATCCCAACTTTTAGTAGATTCCTGGATGGGGATTTTTTGACTAAATTTGGTTGGGTTTTCATAAGTTTTGTTTTTACACCCTCTGTTTTTCCTATCAAGTTTAAATTTTTATCAAACAAATTATATTTCATTTCAATAAAAGAGCGTAGAAGATTGGATGCATTTTACTTCAACTGAATAGACTTAGAGAGTAAACTGTGTACATGATGTTAACTTGTCGACTTTGCTGTATTCCAGTTGAAACACTTGGCAAATGCATTTGATTTTTGGTACTCGTGGGAAGAGAAGCTTCTGTTGGAGTACGAAGTTGATTTGTATGTCTGTGAAAATACTTTTTCTTTTAACCTCAACTATCATATGTTTGACAGCGAAAGTACAAGGTGCCACAGAATTTCAGAAAGTCTTTGAGTTCAAAGCTTAGGAGACTTGTTTTGCGCGGCAAACTTGATAAGGTGATATTCACCACCTTTAGATAATGCCATTCCTCTTTATTTGATTATCTGATACTATGTTTGGAATGTGGCTTTGAAGTTCACGGTTTAAACAGTGGATTAGTTCTCTAAAAGATTGGTATGGCCTTAGATGTCAATGCTCTGCTTTGTCTCGTTTTGTCAGGCCTATGCATAGTGGCTTCCTTACTTTTATCTTCCCATTTGCATAAAAAGTCATGATTTTTTGTTCTTTGCATGGCATTAAGATTGGCCCATACCTGCATGCTATGAAACTCACCATACAAATTGGTCAGCATTCTTCGTGACAGATGATAATTTATTTTATTTTGAACTTTAAAGTTAAATTTGAAGTTTTGAAGACAAATTAAGCTAAAGTCTACTTAGATGGTTGGAGCATGTCTTGCTTAGAGCTAAACTGCTAAAGAGGCTTTTATTCACAAGTCTAATGTTAATCCTAGTCGAACATGTTCGAAGAGGGGCTGGTTGTGTAAAAAAACTAACTTGGCATATCGTTGCAAAAGATATGCTTGCTGCTTGCATTTTGGGGAGTGCGCTGTCCGGTTCGATCCGATTCTAAAGAGAATTGAACCGAACCCATCAATGAGTATTTTAAAAATGAAAGCATTGATACTATTAAGTATAGAATTGAATCGGAACTGAACCGGAACTGAATGGTTCGAGCCAATTCAGTTCCTTCAATTAAGTTATCAAATTAGCTAACCGATGCAAGTGTCTAAATATTCTAGTCCTTAATCTATAATTGTTTAGTGTCTAAATTATCCGTAATCTATTCATTAAAACTATTTATATTGATACTAATAATTTGTATTTTTCAACTTTAACTAAATTTGTTAATTTAGAGATTAGAGAAAATGGTTAACTATTGACTTGAATGAGTTCTTGAAACTATGCTTTAATCTCACTTCCATTTTCTTTATACTTCGAGGGCCGGAAATTGTTAACTTGGAAATGATGAAATTAACACAAGCATCTTATTAATATATTATTACATCTATGACATTAAATTGATCCATCTGTCCAAGTTTATAATAATCTCGGTTCAACCCTCTAATCCTTTGATGTAGGGTAACAAAAGTGTAAAAATTGATGAAACGAACAAGTTATCGATGTTCCGTGGATTCTAAAAGAATATTGCTACATGATCACCTTTTAGTTTATGTTGATTCCTAAAAATATTAGAAATCTAGACATCAAAACTCTTTGATACGATCATGAATACAGAGAATTTGGACTCATTGATTTTTACTATCAAATAATGAGAATTTAAAAAACTAGAGAAAATATCAACAATTAATATTTTATTTCCATTCAAAATACCAACCTCTTGCCATGATGGCTTACAATGCATATCTAAAATAATAATTGAAATCTGGATAACTAAATTCTAGATGATGACCAACTTTAGATAATGTCAAAATTCTGCATAATGACTTAAATTAAAAAGTCCTAATCAAAATTGAATTCCGAATTTATTTAATAAAGAAATACTAACTTAAAAATAATTATAAATCCTAATTATAAATGAAATATGATACATAGATAAAATTGTCTAAATTAAATTAAAATCGGTCATATTCAAGTTTCATCACCCTTGGCCCTCTCTCTTTTCCGGGTCAATGTCGGGATCGTTTTTCAAAACATTGGCATGGATAAAAAGTGACTTTTGAGTGTTTATAAATAGTTTATAAACACTTCCCAAACCCGGAGGATTTTTTTTTTTAATGTAAAGTTAAATCTACAGTCTTAAAATATTGCATCATTTTCGGTTTGTGTATCGCCCCTCGCTGTATATTCCGCCTCTCCCACTCCCTTGCCCACTGGGAAAGTAGTATTACTGATAACTATGCAATTTGTTTGTTGGAAATGTGGAAATGTGCAGGTTCAGGACTGCTACAAGATTAAAGAGGCTGCTTTGGGCACTAAAACGCCTGTGCTGAAACAAAGAGAAGTCAAACCAAGTCCATTACAGAATTCGCCATCAATCAGCTCTGAAGAAACAGTCGAAGATGCTGCTACAATAGCTGCCCGCAAGATTGCTGAGGCACAAAATAAATCCCTTGTGGCAGCTGAAGCAGTTAAAGAGTCTGAAAGGCTCTCAGAGATGGCTGAAGATGCAGATTCAGCCCTACTTATCTTTAAAGAGATGCTTGAACAATGTAAGTGTGTTACTACAATTTGCCATTATACCGCAATTTTTGTCATCATTATTCGTGAAAGATTGATTCATTTATAAAGAAAACATTGCTTTTGTACAGCTTAACTTGATAAAAAAAAAATTTTGTTGCTGGATATTCTTTATAGGTTCGAAGGGCAAAACTCTTCTCTTGGCATAGGCTGTCTGAAGTTCGACATAACTACTGATTCCTTTGTGTACATGAAGCCCATCAAGAAAGGGGACTCATCGTTTTTGTTGTAGCACATATAGGTAACAAGCCTTGGGCTCCTCGACTAGTAAATCTACGAAGTTAGTTGCACAGAGTGTGAAGGGATTTTTGAAAGGTAGACTATGCCTCTTTTAACAGTTTGTGGGGGTTTTAAGAAATGTTCGTAATTGAGTCTGAGATGATAAATAGTAGATTTCCGAAAACAACTTCTATCCAGATATGACTTTCATGCCCAGATTGTAATGTGAGATCTGTGTAAAACTTGTGTTTACGAAGGTTTATGGCAAGAGATCCTAATATGGAAACTGCATCTACATACATTAAAGATCGACTATAATGTCTTAAAATTATTCATGGCAAGTAACAATTAATAGGGAACATTAACCAGAAATTTCTTATGCTCTAATACATCGGAACCATGGGAAAGATAAAGACTTGGAATTGGTAAGAGTACCGAATACTCAGAATGATGGGTATAGATCATGTTGAAGCATATAAACGCAGAGCACAAAAGATATTTGCGCTAACAATATTTTCATTTTATCTATTATTAAACGCACAGGCAATTATTATTAACATAAAACAAGTAATTTATCGAACTCGGACCAAATGTCCAGTGACAAAATTTATCGTTCCTTTTGTTTCATATTAAGTCCCACTCGGACCAAAACAAAGTATAATGGGGGCGATTGTATCCCGCCATGAAATGAGAAAAAAATGCGTGCCCTGGAGTACTGACAATTTATAAGAGCACGAGCCCGAGTCATGATGATCTCAAAACTTGCTTTAGGCGATAGTTGTAGAGAGAGTAGTGGAGTTTTCCCTCTCCTGGACCGAACTTAATCTCCTTCAAGAAAGTCTCGTTAGCATAACATCCAAAGCATTGAAAACATCTAAATCATTCTTCTTCGCCACAATGAGAGCATCATTCATCAACTGAATCAATGGAGTCTTTATCGACAAGTAATAAGAATAAGCAGCCTTTAAAGTAGAATGGTTTTGGTTACCTAGTATAGAAGATGGGATGGGAGGGTGTAAAAACTGTAGAAGTCGGTGATTTCACGAGTTCGGGACTTTCTACCGAATAACTATCCACAACATTCTCCTTTGGAAGCAGCCAGTGCTCTAAATCATCCTCATCAAAATCTGGTGCAACAATTAACAATTTCAAGTAATTCTTAAGCAATCGACTAACTGCAGGAATATCATGGGTTCCATCTTTCGAAACCTGGGAGTCGCCGTTTGATCTGGTAACTTGTACAGCTTTATTGTCCGGTTCTTTGTCATTCTTGCACCAACCCTCGAAAATCCAACATCGATAAGCTTCTTAGGATATGCCAATATTGACGAGTAGTCATGGGAGTAGGGAGGACGACCCCAGCAGTATAAGCTGCTTGCCAGATATTCTCCAAATGAACCCTCCGGTCACGAGTTCAAATTTCCTGTCACGAAGATCACGAGTTCGAATTTCCTGTCAACACTTCTTCGGTCGAGTCTGTCGCACCGGGTTTGCCTAGTGCAGTTTACCTCTCATGTGTAGTTTGCTGGCTATTGTACATGAAGTGGGGTTTACCTAGTGTGCATTTACAGTGGTCGGGAGGGGGGGGGGGGGGGGGGTTGCGGCTGCGGGTGCTTACGTCAAAAAAAAATAAAAAATAAAAAAATAAAAGGGTAGCATATACACCTCGTTAAACATCTTGTGTGAGTCCATATCACTAGTAATCCACTCATAAGGAGACTTGACTTCAAACGGGTGTCGGTTGTTCAATTGGGCTTTCAGGTAGACTTGAATCCCCAAGATCCTTGAACTGGCCAATAGGTTGGGTTTTCCAAACTGCAATAGGATAATTGACGTTAGAGTTTGAAGAAGAATTGGACCGAAAATTGGCTAAAAGAGTTGTTTTGAAGAAACGGGCATAACTTTTTGCACCGGTATCAAATTTTCTATTATAACATGTTTTCGGAAACATCTTGGAGATGCTCTAATCTACGTAAACTTATTATATAAAATAAAATCTCGGGATTAACCAATCACAACATAGTTATTTCACATCTAAATTTAAATTATAAGCAAAAATATATCAAAATCATCAGAAAGACCCAAATTATTTCATCGTATTGTATGCAATTTTACTTGAATTTTTCACGACACGTAAATAATAGGTTAATTACCAAAAACAGAAAGAAGATATTTATAAGGGGATGTTTGATGTATATTATTGAGGAAAGAATGTATTTTAAATAGTGATACGATGAGAAATATATGATTAAAAAATAAGGAAAAATTATTGATGTGATAAAAATATTTTATTGAACAATATGTGATTGAAAATGAGTTTTGAATGCAATCTGAAATCATTAAAGTAAGAAATAATAAAAAATACAAAATTAATTTTGAATTCAGAAACCGCACCTAAGTGCGATTCATGATTTTGTGGAAGAGTGGCAGAGTTGGGAGTTGGAGATCTAGAAATTTAGAGCACACCAAAAGGAACAGAGAGACTTTAGCTTTGACAGTACAGAGAATTTTGATTAAATAATATATATTGGAGCACTGGACCATCAAAATGAATATATTATCTTGTTCTTGTCAAAACTTGAAATAGAAGTTTTGAGTAGGAATAGAAAGGTGAACCTTGTTTAATAATTTTTTTTTTTAAAATTTTGATAAAAATTAATGATATGTGTGGTTGAAAAGTTGTGATTAAAATTAATTATTGAATTTAATTTCGATAAAAAATTAAATTTAAATTTCTATCAAATAGATGCTAAAGTTAGTGATGAAATCGATGAGGTTGAGTTGAAAGAGTTATGGGTGTTTCAGATAATTTATATATGTCCAAAAAGTGGTATCCTAGGGCATGTTGAATCAATAACTTTGAAATATGTACTAATATAGAGTTACCACCCTTATACATGAGAAAAACTCACGAGTTATGCTACATAAAAAATGTCCTAGTTAAAAATAGGGAGACGCATGTCTACATATAATTAGATAGTTTGAAAAAAATCCAAACAGACAACACCTGTCACTCCACCCTGTCAATAACCCTGTTCAATGAGCATTATACAAAAATCATAGAATCCATATAGGTGTTGCTCTGGCTGCTCTTAGTGAAAAGTTGTCAAGTGTCCCCCCAACGGCTCACTAGTAGTGTCTCCCTGGCAGTGTAGCACAACTCACTAATTTATTTCAAGGAGTAATTGTAGAAGAATATATGCTTGATGTTAGTGCAAATGGATAAGCTTTTTAACTTTTCAATTTGATATGTCTTTTCATTTGGAACTTGAACTTCAATATAGAAGAGTAATTAATTATATTATTATTATTTTCAATTAAAATTGGGAGAGCTCTATTTTAAATTCCAAACACTCGAATAAAAACATGTTTTCTTAAAAATAGAGTTGTTTGGTTGTGGTCAAACAAGTGCTTATTGATTAAAACAAAAAGAAAAGAATTGTAAAACTGTTTTAGGAACAATTTATTCTTACTATTTTAATAAAATCTCTCTCTCTAGATGTAATCAAAATTTTTATGATTTATTTTTAGGTTTAATATTTTTTTTTGACTTCTCTACAATTCTTTGATTGGTGGTCAATTATTTGTCGATTCAAAGGCTCTTTAATCCTATAGAATCTCAAGCATTGTATAGAAATAAATTCATGTCAAATTTTTAATGTAATGTGCCGCGTAATTTCAGTAGATATTCAGAATATAAAATAAATATTATCTATGAAAAGATTTGATGTGATATATCTCTTCTATATATAAAG
>CAIGRS010283729.1:0-10198 GCA_903798395.1 Fraxinus floribunda
GACCAATTCAAAAATTGTTATTTATCAGTTTGAGGTGAGCAACTCGGTGCTATTAGTGATTTTCCACATCTTTTCAAATACGTTGTTATGTATGAATTTAATTACTTCGGGTCAAGGCTCCTTGGAAATCATGATACATTTTAAAGCGTACCTCTGGGTTTCAGTTAACCTTCACATTATTTTGCAACGCTGGCTAGAATTATCATTTGTCATGGTGTGATAATTCTCATTTTATATTTGGTAAGAGAATGTATGCATAATTTCATGTTTAATTTGAATGTAGAGTAGCAAGCATCTCATTGAGTATAATTCGTTACTCATTCCTTTTTATTTACATATTTCAGGTAAAAATTAGCATGCTTGACGGAGGTGGATGGATGGATGGATGTGCCGACCAACGGATTCTCATCACGAAGTACCGAATTTGATTAGTTTTGGATTACCTAAAAGTAAAATTTTAATTTTTAGTTACTCCAAGTTTTAGTGCATATTGAACTAGTTTTATTGATGTTTTGATTAAAGATATGATTCCAAAAGTTCCACATATTTTAATAAACTAAATATATCATTTTATTAAATGTTGTCAATTTTTAGTGAATATGCCCACGATATTAAAATTAATTTTTTTAGCACGTTAAGAAATTCATATTTGGTAACGCGTCGCGTTCCTAGAATTTGGGGCATTACATCATATTAATTGAGACCTTAGAAAGTGTTCAACTGCTAGAATAGGAAAGATATAACCTTTAAGCAGTCGACTACTTGGAACTGAAAAATAATCTATAGATGGATTTAAGAGGGAAATGCATAATCAAGGCTTTGGGAAGTCAAACAATGTGAATGACCAATTGAAGTAAGAGGAGGAAGGGATTCTTGATAGCAGCGAAGATATTTCTAGAGATTTAATACTGTAAAGATGAGAGTAAAAAGGGGAATATAGGGCTCTGAATGGTTTTCTATTTTGATGGATATGAAGGAATGATTAAAAACCACCTTTCGAACAAGAGAAAATCAAGGTGCAGTGTTTGGTAGTGATAGCGATATTTCCAGGTCTGGATGGCTTCTATTTGTGTTTATTTTAAGATTGATGGGATATTATGAAGAGTGACTTGATGGAAGCTTTTGAGTTGTTCTTCCAGATTGGTTGGAAAAACTCAGCAATGAAATTCAACCTTTTTATGCCTCATCCCAGAAAAATCAGAATCTAGGAGAAAAGGCGATTCTTGCCACATTAGCCTATTGAACAATTGAGATTATACGGAACATCGAAGTCATTTCTCCATAGTTTTTGAATAATATTATAGAAATTTGGGTATAAGGTCACAGGAAAAGTTCTAGCAAATAGATGAAAAAGGGCTTGGAAGATACAAGCACTCCTAATTGAGGGACTTTGAGAAAGAGAAGCGATTTTTGGATGTAGCATTAGTGGCTAGTTAAAATAAATATTGAACTTCTTACACATCAAAATCAGAAAGAAAAGACAGTATAGAATAATATTTGCTAATACAATAAAATGTGTGGTTCTATAGGTTTTCAAGTCCTGAATATGTTTATGCGATAAAAAAGAACACTTACAAATCAGAAGCAAGAGCATCCCCTCCAGGACTATCAATACGAATGACAACAGCCTTATATACTTTTGACTCTGCAAAAGTCTTAACAGTATCAACCAGACGAGAAAAAAATGTACGTGATCAAAATTCAAGGGTAAAGAAACAGTTCAGCTATATTTTAGTGTTCTTTCCCCTTTGATTGAAAAGAAATTTAGAAAAAAAAACAAGAATTTAATTCAAAGGTTGAGGAACAAGACGTCCTTGCTGTCAAAATAGAATATGATAAAATTATTTTTAAGCAAATAATTCATTCTGGCGATGAGGCAGAGTTAATGTTCATGGTAAAGGGGATTATGTGAGCTTCTTTGGTTTATGATTATTCTTGATGATCTTAAAGTTAATATGAGAAGGAACAATGAAGTTGCATTGTGAAAACAGGTTATTCTACAACTTGATCATACAAATTGAAGTTGGCAAGAGGGTCCGTCAAAGCAAAGTTAGATAGTGGCTTGGTTTGCATTTCCACTATTTTGATGGGAAGGACAATTGATAGATATTTTGACGGAAAGGCTTCCTAGTCAAGCATTCTGGTTGATAAAAATAAGCTGGAAATGGACAATATGTATTCTCCAGCATGAGGGGCAGCTTAAAAGAACAAAATTCCTATAGAATAGGAAGCTCAAAGGCTGATTCTAGCTGTTTTTCAAGTTTAAGAAATTGCTTATTTCTTCCCATATTTCCTTTAGTTCTGATTACACAGGCTGATTATTTGAAAAAAAAAATAATTCACATATTCGACTTCAACTTATTCTGTTTATATTCAAAGGTATTTCTTCTTTTGATGTTTTGGGCTTTGTTGAGAGATATTAATTTGTTCTAGTTGGTGAATGTATTTTCTCTCAGTTTTTTAGTGGAACAGGTTCATAATTAGAAGCTTCTGTCAGATTATAGACCAGTTCTCAATATTTTATCCCTACGTATTTCTTCTTTTGATGTTTTGCATGGAAATTGCATATTATTCTGTAGTGTTCATCCAGGAATCCCAGGTACATTAACATGAAATTTAGATTAAAAAAATAGACTAATTGATGGAGATCAAGATAGAGATAAATAAAGATAAAGAGAGAAATATAATTTAGATAGGATTTTAAAAGTAGAGTTTGATTCCAAGTATGTTATTTTAATTAGTTTAGATTAGTTTGATTATTTTGATAAAGTCCTAAATTAGTAGAAGTTAGTTTAATTTTAACTTCTTTTCAGCTTATTTGATCTATAAATAAAGGGGCTTATTCACTGTAATTAACAACCTTATTATATGAATAAAGATTGATTTTCCTCTTGCCCTCAATTCTTTTCTTCTTGGATCCCTTTTCTTTCTCAATCATCGATTCCACCGCCTCCATTCTCCTCCGTTGCCTGCTTGATATCACCACCACAAATGCCCAATATCAACACATCCACCACATCCCAAACCGAATAAAAAATCCAACAACTGATCATCATCTTCATACACCCATCTTCAACAGATCCATAAGAAGAAATTGGGCAAGTGATTTTCCTAACTGTCGCCGGCCACTTTAAGTAGCGCCGGCAGCCTCTTGATGTTCCTTCATCTGCAATTTTGGTCTGCCTCATAGTTTTGTTTCAGCCAACTGTGTGAGCCAATGGAGAGTGAAAAAAGAACAGAAAAAAGAGGAGGGAGAGAGAGAGAGAGAGAGAGAGAGAGAAACAGAAAAGTGAAAAAAAAAATAAAAAATTCTTTATTTGTGTTTTCAGGATTCGTGAACCTTTTTGCTCCTGTTGATTGAATAAGCTGTTCGGACAAAGTTAATTGTAGCCTTCCACCGTAGATTTTCCAACTTGAAAATAATGATTGAGACACTGTTTGACTTTTTCGAGTCACATGAGGTAACAATCTTTTTTATGTTGATAACATACTTTTATTTCGGTGTTTTGGCTTGTCAGTTATCAAAAAAAATCAGTGTAAAAAAAAAAAAAAAAATCATTTCATTTTTTAATTTCAATTTTCAATTAATTAAACAAAAATGTTACTATGATACATACACTGAATCCTTTGTTCATTATCACGATAGTGTATCTTCCACTTCCCAGTACCAGTACAATTACCTCCCGCCTAGGAACTATGTTAACCTCGTTCATTATTCTAGGCACGCCCATTACAACCATGGGATTTTGATGGTCGGACCGGTCCGGAAGCATTTCTGGATTGGCTCGATAATCTTGATAAATTCTTCTACTATCACAATTTGAGTGACTCACGTCGAATTGTTATGCTAATAGGTCACTTGTCAGTTCCACTAAGAGTTATTGGAAGTCCTTTTTACGTAATCGTCTAGGCCATCAATCACTTTATGGGATGAGACAAACGAATTCTATGCAATAAATACGCACCCTGTACATTATCGAACTCAATTGTTAAATCAATTCTTTTTCCATTGTAGGCAAGGTACGTCCACTGTTAATGAGCATCTAGCCCACTTTGAAGAGTTATTAAACAATTGTTATACTTATGAGGCTCCCCCATATCACAGCGTCTAGGTTTATCGATGAGTTAAATCCTGAAATTTTGCCTAATGACATTCCTATACCTCAATCCTTGGATGAGGCTTATTGTCTAGCTAATCATTGATACATATCTTTTCGGCTTAATCAATTATGTACAAAAGCTAGACACATCACTCCAGTCACTTTCTAAATCTAGTTGTGGTAGTCTTTCCCCTGTACAAGAAAATGATGTTTTTATTGTTGAACCAATTGACTCTTTCTAATAGTGAGAGAGTTTTGAGACTGGTCTCGCATCTCCTCTTACACCAACTGTGGACATAATTGACCATGATACAGTTGATGAGTTATCGTTAGTATTGCCAACTCAGCCAAATTGTTTACTTACTCCTGAGTGTACATTTAAAGTTGAGTTTGTTGTGATATTACCTCAAATGAATGATTCTTCACAAGCCGCAACAATTTTTCGTAAGGTAATTATCAACTTGCACACTTTTTCAATTGATATTTGATTATTGTCTACTAATTATCGACATGCTGTGCTAGCTCATCATTCTGTTGACAATGTTCCTAAATTTCATGCCAAGATAAAAAGGCAAATAATTTTCAATTATGAAATTTTTGAACTTAATTTCGATATGCAACATAGGTTAGGAGACCATAATAATTCTTATTATTTGTTACATGTCTCATTGACTCGGTTTCCTCAATATGTTAAGAAAAGAAAGTTTGATCACTCACATAAAGATTTCCTCTTTGATTGGCCATTACACATGAATGAAAGTTATAATTTCAATATGAAAGAATCGTTTCCTTATCGGGGCCCAATCGAGCCTTTGATGTTTCAATCATATTTTATGCAGGCCAGTCTACGCGCTAGTTCCTTGTGTTTCTCATTACACACAATCAGTTGAAAATTTTAAAGATGAGTTGCATGAGTTCTTGCTTCTTGGAGTTCAATGTTGATATTTGATTACAAGGAGAGATTGACCCCCTTGGTCAAATTATATTATTGGGGATTATTTGCAGCTTCAGTTGTCATCTATTGTTGAGTTTCGTTATTTGGTTCATATGAAAGATCATCCCCCTTGGAACAAGTTGAGATACATGATCTCATCCAAAGTTCCATATTGACACTAGATCAACACAAGAGATCGATTTCCTTGTCTATGAAGTTTCATTCTAACTCGTCGGAGTCGAGTTCTCTTAGCTGGGGAGAAATGATGGAGATCAAGACAGAGCTAAATAAAGATAAAGAGAGAAATGTAATTTAGATAGGATTTTAGAAGTTTGAGTTTGATTATTTTGATAAAGTCCTAACTCAGTAGAGGTTCATTTAATTTTAACTTCTTAGCTTATTTTCTCTATAAATAAAGGGGCTTATTCATTGTAATTAACGACCTGATTATATGAATAAAGATTGATTTTCTTCTTGCCCTCAATTTAAAATCATTATTTTCATTTCCCTTTCATTTAATTAATTGATCATTTTCAAAGTACAATAAGTTGATAATATTTTTTTTTATCTTCCATGATATATTCAAATATCCAGAAGATCAAATAAAAGTACGAGATTTATTTATTTTTCTACCTCCATTTCTGCATAATTTCTACAAACTATAAACCAACCCTTATATTTTATTTACAATCATTACTTTGATTTTCCTTTCATTCAGAAAATTGATTATTAGCTCTATTTTTGCATAATTTCTACAAACTATAAAACCCTTTATTTTATTTTTTTGTTTCAGCAAATAGACTATAATGAGGCCTAACAATGCTCGACCGCCAATATTTTATGTTTGTAGAGTTTTAATGGTGGATAATTCTCTCGGCGTAGATGTCATTTTGTTTAAGTTATTTCAAATTCAGATTTTCAACTTTTTCATATATGATTATTCAATTATCTTTGCTCCAATAAAAGAGTGGAGGCAAAAAAATATTTAGAGACATTTGATATAGTCAATATTTGCACTTAATAAAGACAATATACCCTCACTCGATTCCACTTAATGAAACATTTAGCTTCCACTTTTGCCCTTACTTATTTTGGTCATTTGTCAACAATGCCCTTAGTTAATCTTCTTATTCAAACTTTATTTTGTACTAATAGCTTTATAATATATAAAATTAATCTTTACTACATTCCTTTAATTAATTAATTAATTAATTAATATATCTATATCTTTAACATATAATTAATTTAAAATTTTCATTACATAAAAAGGTAAGATGAAACGACATACTTCAATGCAATGAATTCCACCAAAATTTTTATTACATATTACCTCTCCATCTTTCATTTCCTATACTTCCCCTCCCTGCCCGTCCTCTCTCTCTCTCTCTCCAAAAAATTATTTCCATAAAATAAATCAAGGTACTAACTGTCAAGAGAATTGTGTGTTTTCGTTTCTTAAATTGTCAAGGGAATAGAATTTGAAAGTAGAATTTGGTTTTAAGTTCTTACCAATTATTTTTATGATTTTTATTATCATCTTCTTTTGGCTTTTACAGGATTATTAGAATTTAGAAGAGGGGTGGATGTCTTCAATGATACATAATCTAATCAGATCAGATCGAATCCAACGAAATGAATCAAATATGTTTACTTAGATTTAGGCAAATCAAAGCAAGAGACTAGAATTGTCATTACTTTCAACAAATTAAATGAAGTATGATTTTTTATATTTTGTGAGTTTGGATGTATTCAATGAATATAAATCATTCATCGATTTTTGCATTCTAATACCCACGCGTGTATATACTTTATTTTTTAGATGGCACATTTCTATTCAAACATATCATATAAGAAGTTTGTTATGTTAAAGTAGAATTTTGTAATGCATTTTGAAGTTTTCATTCACAATAACGCATAAAGGGTTAAAATTCAATTTTATGGATTTATGTATGCAAGTTGTTTATTCTTATATATTCTTTTTAACAACTTTAATTTTTCCTTTAATAATATCAATTATCTCAACTACTCAGTATTAGTACTTCAAAAACATTATGCATATCATTCATCCGATATATATAACGTGCAACGAACGTGTTTACTACTAGTATTTCATATATAGACAGATATTGCATACCTCTGACGCTGCGAATTTTCTCAATGAATTTCTCAGCAATGATCCCTGAGCTGGACACACTCAGTGGACCTCGTGTCCTGCTAATAGCTCCAGAGGCTCTAATTATGGCTATTTTGTCTTTATAACCTGTCAAGCCTAGAGTCCATTTCCTAACTCTACTGTACTTCCTGTAAGCATCAGAAGGATAGATCACAAGTATAGAAGGATCGCTTTAGACAAAAGACAGGTTTAATTACAAATAAGCAATAGTAATTAGATTTATATACAATTATATTTTTTAAGATAGAACACAAATGATTAGCTTTTTGCTTTAAACACAAGCTATAGCAGAACCCTGCTAATATTTTCCACCATAAACTTAATAGATTCAACAATGTCACTCCACCAATGACCACTATATGCCATACGGCAGTTCGTACGATTTGATTCTACAAACACCCACCACCCCACCCCTTCACAGCCTTATACAACTTTATGCTACATAGGAAACTACTTGCCCTAAAGAGCCTCAGTAAAAAATTAAATCCCTAATCACCATGTTAAATTCACCAGACAGTATCTCTTCTCAGAATCCTTTCCTTCACATGAATAAATCCTTTGCAGCATCTTTCAACATATAGGCCACCAAGACCATAACAATCAGCAGAGACTCGAACCAATAAGTTGGCAAAGATGAGTGTCTACTGATCAGAAGAGTCAATTCCCACTGGACAGATAAATCCTTTACCAGCCGGTCAATCTCCTCTAAAACCTCTCAACAATTTGGATTCATAGGGATATCCACCAACATATTCTCCATAATAAAATCTGAAAATTCCTCCATAGCTCCAGTAAGTTTCCCACCGCTCGACCTTTCAGTAGGAAATCGAACCACGTTAAAATCACCCCCAATGCACGTTGGGAGATTCCACCAAGCCATCATACCAGTCAACTCATCCCACAAACCCCTTCTACTCTCATCNCCAGCATATTCTCTCTAATAAAATCCGAAAAATCCTCCATAGCCCTGGTAAGTCTCCCTCCACTAGATCTTTCAGTAGGAAAACGCACCACATTAAAATCACCCCCAATGCACGTTCGGAGATTCCACCAAGCCATCATACCAGTCAACTCATCCCACAAACC
This sequence comes from Fraxinus floribunda, assembly GCA_903798395.1. Classification (NCBI taxonomy): domain Eukaryota; kingdom Viridiplantae; phylum Streptophyta; class Magnoliopsida; order Lamiales; family Oleaceae; genus Fraxinus; species Fraxinus floribunda. The sequence goes on from CAIGRS010283729.1 coordinate 8,294, forward strand.
CCTTCTACTCTCATCGAAATTAGGTCCATAAACTCTTATAAACATCCAATAGAAAACATCCCCATTATTTCTAAACGAGAGCGATAACGAGTATGACCCTACATTAACATCCTCCACATCAAAAACTCTAGTGTCCCACATGATAAGCATGCCTGCGGATGCCCCCGATGACCCCAAAAACTGATATCCTACATGCTGTCCCGTCCATGAGCTACTAACCACAGCCCTCGAGACGAACTCCAACTTAGTTTCTTGCAAACAAACAAGGTCTGCCCTCCATCCCCTTAACAAATTTCGAACACCTAACCTTTTCTCAACCTCATTAAGCCCCCTCACATTCCAGCTAATAATTTTTTGGGGGTAATTTTAATACTCTGTCATCTCTCCCCAGCAATCCTTTCCTTGGTTCGCCACCATTAGCAGCATAATTTACTAACCATTCGAGCCTCTTAAGCTCGCGGACACCCTTCCTTCTTGCTTTGCCTCCTTGCGTACTCATCCCCTACCCCCTACTAGCCTCTAGTTCCTCGAATAATTGCACGAGTCTACTTTCATATACATCGCAAGACACGTCAACCAACTTATTGAAATCCTGAATTTTTTTAAGGACTCAATTTGAAGGTTGGGGTCCAGCTTCAATCGCATCTAGCTTCATTGTTTCCTCTACATGGCAACACTCCAAAAGGTCATACAAATATCCCTCCGCTTCCTCCACATGTACAACGTCCTTGTCCGCCCCTCCCTTCTGGCCGCCATTTACCCACGACACCAAAGATTTTTCAATCCCTAATTCTTTTTCTTTTAGGGACTTAACGTGCCGTCTGTTATATGTGTTCCCAACCATAACTGACGCCCGTGCCGCATCTTGCTCTTTTAAGACAATCGAATCTAATCCCTCTACCAATACACGTGTAATCCATTTGTCAACGAATTCGTGTTCGTCACGTCCAATGTAGCCGACTCCAGGTTCACCAATTCTGGCTCCCCTTAGACTAGGGGACCACCTTCCGATTTGCTGCAAACCCCGAAATTTTCCCATCCGTATCCAACTCCACCACTTCGATCCCATCATCATTTCCGGAATATACTACTTTAGTCCATGCCTGATACTTGCAATTACGCTTAGTCATCCCCTATTTGTCTTTAATATGGCCTACATTCAGTGATAACTCATTCGGAACCAAGCTCGCTATTTGTTTTTCGTTATCTAGGGGCTCATCCACGCCAACCCCACACTCATGGCAATAAAATATCCTGGGGCTCGCCTCAGACCCACATCCCACTAGCCTGATTAAATCATCCAACTCTTCTTTCAACGCCTGGACACGAGACCTTATTTCAACATTGTTCAATATGCCACCATGTGAACCTTCTGCATGTGTCTCCATAAGCTTAGGTACCGTAAGATGATCGTCATACACCCTTATATTATACATCATGTTATTTCGCACTAGCCCCCGATGATCAACTTTATGCGATGTCTGTAAGTTTGCCATAACTTCGACATAAGTCATCCCTTGTCAATACCTTCCATCTATTGTTCGACATTTAGCTTTATCTCTAACAACAAATGAATCGACAACAGCCTTAAACACCTGTAAAAACGACGCCTATCCCTCACCATTCACACCTTCCGGCACCATTACAGCTCCATTCCGACGACTCTATCCATACTGTGCTATCGTCAAGTACCTGCCATGGCTGTTCGTACAACGTTGTGCCAAGAAAGCTCGTGATGATCATTAAACTTGGAGACAAAATCCTCCAACTTACTGGCCACTCAACTTATCCATCATATTCACCATCCAAAGTGCACCAAACCTCTCCATATAGATTGAGGTCGACAACCTCGAGCCCCACTCTGTAATCCTAACAGTACCTGATTCATTAGTGGACACCACAAAC
>CAIGRS010283786.1:0-17532 GCA_903798395.1 Fraxinus floribunda
TAAATGGCATCAAATTCTAACAAGAGATAATTGAAAAAAGGAGGATGGATATGGTGTTATAGTTCATGTATTTTGGGTTATATGAAAGTAAGAGGCCTTATTTGGAGGTTTTTGAAGGTTCTCGCGGTCAGTAAAAGAATATAGTTTTATTCAATGTCAAGCTGATCATACACTCTTTATGAAACGTTCCCCTGGGAATAACTTAGCTATCCTTATTGTGTACGTTGATGACATCATTCTAATCGGAGATTATGAGGAAGAGTTATTGAAGATTAAACAGTCCTCGGCAGAAGAATTTGAAGTAAAAGATCTCGGTCCTCTACGCTATTTTTTGGGGATGGAAGTGGCTCGATCAAGAAATGGGATATTTGTTTCTAAATGCAAATATACCCTGGACTTACTCAAAGAGACTAGCATGCTATGATGTAAACCTGCAAGCACTCCTATGGCCCCTAAAAGGAAATTAGGAAGTGAAGATAAAGGAATTCCGGTAGACAAAGGGAGATATCAACGTCTAGTAGGGAGACTCATTTATCTCTCTCATATTCGGCCCGACATCGATTTTGCAGTTAGNTAAACCTGCAAGCACTCCTATGGACCCTAAAAGGAAATTAGGAAGTGAAGATAAAGGAATTCCGGTAGACAAAGGGAGATATCAACGTCTAGTAGGGAGACTCATTTATCTCTCTCATATTCGGCCCGACATCGATTTTGCAGTTAGTGTTGTAAGTCAATTTATGAACCATCCTATGGAGGAACACATAGAGGCTATGTACCGAATTCTAAGGTATCTAAAGATGACTCCTGAAAATGGGTTATTGTTCAGGAAGAATGGGTGTAGGGATTTAGTTCTATACTCAGATGCAGACTGGGCAGGAAGTCAGGCAGATAGGAGATCAACCACATGGTATTGCTCATTAGTCTGGGGAAACCTTGTAACTTGGAGAAGTAAGAAATAATCTGTAGTTTCTAGAAGTAGTGCCGAGGCTGAACTACGAGCTTTAGCACTAGCAATTTGTGAGGGAATATGGATCAGGCGAGTTATGACCGAGTTGGGAATGGAGTTTGAGAAGTCGGTAAAGCTTAAGTGTGGTAATCAGGCTACTATTAGCATTGCAAAGGATCTAGTTCATCACGACAGAACTAAACATGTGGAGATCGATCGACATTTCATCGTTGAAAAGATTGAGAACTCAGAGGTACAATTGGTCTATACTCTATCTCGAGAGCAACTTGCAGATATCTTGACAAAAGCTTTGCTAGGACCTAACTTTGAGGAACTATGTAACAAGTTGGGCATGTACAATATGTATAACCCAATTTGAGGGGGAGTGTTGAATTTCCCTCAAAGTTACCATATTTAATTTTTATTTTATAATTATGTACGTGAGGTAATTAAGGGATTAGGGAATTCAGTTTTTCCTATTCGGATTCTTGAAGTTTAGGGTAGTAATTTCCCTTTCTTGTTTTTAGGAGTTTGTTGCTATTTGTAGTTATAGAAACCATGTATATTAAGGTGTAATATTCCTCAACTAATAATATGAGAAATTGAGATTATTCTTCCTCGGGATCCTTCAATTGTCCATACTATAACTTTCACCATCTCCTTCTTCGCCTACTAGCTTCCCTTTGATCTCTTTTCCATTTTCTTACATGCTTCCCTTATACTCTAATCTCCTCGCCCCTGCCGTAAATGTAAATTGAGGTGACACTAGGAGAAAATTTAATATCTTATTTTAGTTAGTTTTTATTTATTTCCCTCCATTGCATTTCATTAGTACAATCGAACTTAATAAAACTTGTCTCCAAGGCACACAAATTCTCAAGTTGTGCTTAAGATAATATTCATCCCCATTAGAAGGTCGAAGTGGTTAGAATTCGGCTTTGATACAATGGAGCCTATATTATCTTCAAATCGTACTTCTAAAAATAATTACAATACCTTAATCTTTGCAAGCCTTCAAAGATTTATGAAATTTCGACTTAAGCTTAAATGTTCTTTTTGAGAAGAATTTACAAGACATTTAATTTATAAATATATAACAATGAGTGACATATCAATGAGTAACGTGTGGTTCATTGGAATGCACCGTTGAAAATGAAGTTTGAATAATTTACAAATTTGTCAAATGGAGGCTTAGGAGATCTGTCTAAACCCTTACTAGTCAAGCCCCGAATTCAGTCCAGTCCGATACCATAATGCAAATTCTCAGCGTGCTACTAATATCACCACTAAGTTCCCAAGGGCTAGCCCACCAACCTTGTGGGTTTAGCTTGCTAGAAAATTAATTTCATAAGTGAAGACTATTTGAAGAATAATTAAACTTTCGGTAAACAATTGACGTGCGCTAAGAAGTTATTTAATATATTTATAGGTTAATTTTCAATATATTAAAATTTAACCTAGTATAAGTATAAAATAAGGATAAATACATTATCCCAATTTGAAAAATTCCAATACCTTCCATTTTTCTTGTCCCTACGTGAAATGGGAAATTGAGGTGATTCTGTGTTACGGTATAGTATGAAAGAGAGAATTAGCTAGAACAAGTCACACTTTATTCATCAGCTAATAGCCTTTATATAGACAATACATCAGTAAAAATAGCCATAAAAATGACATCAACCATAAAAAATAGAACAACCAAAAACAAATTAACTAATTCCCAAAGAATAGGACTACACAACGGTAACTTAGAACCAGAAATAACAACTTTGATTTCTTAACAATCCCTCCCTTAAACTGAAAGTTTTCAAACTATCAATTTAATTATTCAGTGTGTAGACTCCAAGCAACTTCCTTAGCTTTTGAAATGCAGATAACTTCAAAGGTTTGGTAAGAATATCAGCAATATGATATTCACTCTTATAGTAAATGAGCTAAATAGCTCCTTCCTTAGTAAGATCCCTTAGGAAGTGAAATCTAACATCTATATGTTTACTCCTCCCATGAAGAACATGATTCTTGGATAGCTTAATTGCTGATCCATTATCACAATAAATAAAAGTAGGTTCTTGTTGCTTGAACTAAAGTTCTTCAAGAATCTTTCGCAACCAGATTGCTTGACAAGCACATCTTGCTGCTGCTATAAACTTAACTTCAGTGGTGGATAAGGTTACAATTGATTGCTTCTTGGAAGACCATGAAATTGCTGCTGCCCCATCATGAATACATAACCAGATATACTTTTTCTATCATCTAGATCTCCAGCATAGTCAAAATCTATGAGTCCAAATAGACTTGAATTTCCACCCTTTTTGTAAAGCAGCTCGTATTTAGTAGTACCTTGCAAGTACCTGAAAATTCTTTTTGCAGCAAGAAGATGTATCTCCTTAGGACTCTACATATATCTATTGATTATGCTCCCAGCATACATTATGTCTGGCCTTGTTGTAAATAAATACATCAGGCTTTCCACAATTTACTTGTAAACACCATTGTCAACCTTCTTACCTTCAGGATTTTTGACAAGCTTCAAACTTGCATCCACATGAGTATTTGTAAAATTGCAATTCTACATTTGAAACCTATCTAAAACTTCGTTCACATACTTTTCTTGACAAATAAATATGTCATCAGCAGATTGAGTCCCTTTTATTTCAAGAAAGTAATGCATCAACCCAAGATCACTCATATCGAACTCAACCATCATAGACTCCTTAAATTTATAAAATATGGCTTTATCATTTTCAGTATAGATAAAGTCATCCACATAGAGACAGGCCATGAGAACCCTCCCATCATCTTCTAACTTAATGAACATCGTGTGTTCATAAGGACATTTTTTGAAACATTCCTTAAAGAAATAAGCTTTAATTCGACCATACCAATTCCATGGGGCTTGTTTTAAACCATACAAGGCTTTTTTTTTTCTTTTTTTTAACTTATATACACTTTATGTTCATTGCTAATATTAACATAACCGTGAGGTTGATCAATAAATACCCGCTCTTGTAATCCATGTAGGAAAGCTGATTTGACATCTTGTTGGAAGATAGGCCATGAATTTTGTGCTGCCAATGCAATCATCATTTTAAATGTGTCGTGCCTTGCAAGTGGAGCAAACACTTCAGTGTAATCAATCCCAAATTCGTGATTGTAACCTTTAGCAAATAAGCGTGCTTAGAATTTTTCAACTTCCCCTTTTTCGTTCAACTTAGTCTTGTAAACCCACTTCACTCCAATAGACTTTTGGCCTTCTAAAAGTTCAACTAACTCCCAGGTATTATTTTTTTCAATGGCTGCTATCCCATAATCCATTGTCTTCCTCCATCTTGACTCTTTTACGGATTCTTCAAAAGACATAGGATCACAATCTGAAAAAAGAGCAAAAATGGTTAGTGGATCCTTTGTTTGATCAATTGCTGTTACTTCATAATTAGTCATCATGCTGGCCTCTTTCGAGTTCATTGTGGTCAAGTATCATCTATAGTTGGTTGAGTCTCATAAAGGCTAAGTTGTTGCTGCAATTGTTGATTTGAAGTAGCTTCAACATGTGTTTGCTGTTGTAGCTGTATTTTTGCTTCTTCTTCATAAAAAATTACTGGTATTTGTTGTTGCCTAGTACCTTTTCAGCCCAATTCCACGTGTTTTCTTCATCAAAAATTACATCTCTGCTGATGATAGTCTTCTTTGTAGTAGGATTGAACAATTTATAAGCTTTTAATTGTTTACTCACCCCAACAAAGACACATTTTCACCTTTATCATCTAGCTTCTTCCTTTTCTCATCTGGAATATGTGCATATGCAATACACCTAAAGACTTTGAAGAGATTAACAGTTGGCTTTTGTCCACTCCAGGCTTCTTATGGTGTCATATTTTGAACGGCAAATGTAGGACATCAATTCAAAATATGAATACTCCAATTCACTGCTTCTGGCCAAAACCGCTTTAGAACTCTCTCATTTGTCACCATGCTTCTCACCATTTTCAAGATAGTTCGATTTTTCCTCTCTGATACACCATTTTGTTAGGGTGTATAGGCCGTTGTCAATTGCCTCTGAATTCCATACTCGTCGGAGAATTTGGAGAAATCCTGAGACATGTATTCACCATCACGATTAGTGCGGAGAATTTTAATGGTCATTCTAGCTTCATTCTCCACTTGAGCTTTAAAGCTTTTAAATGCTATTAAGGCATCGAATTTTTCCTGCAAAAAATAAACCCATATTTTTCGATAATAATCGTCAGTAAAAGAAATAAAGTATTTCTTTTTGCCATTTGATGCAGGATTGATAGGCCCGTGGATATTTGAATGAATAAACTCAAATGGTCTTTGATCTCTCCATGCCTTTCCTTTTGGGAGTTTTTCACTATGTTGTTTGCCAACAATACATTCTTTGCATATTTTGGCGGGAGGAACAATCTGAGGTATGCCAATCACCATGTTCTTTTGAGAAAGGGTTCTCAATCCATTGAAGTTTAGATGGCCATAACGAAAATGCCAAAGCTATGCTGGATCATCCATCTTTGTCACAAAGTAGCTCTAAATACTCTTAATTCGCAGCGGAAATAATCTGTTTGGAGTCATCTTCACATGAGCGATTGTTAGGCCTCTATTGGGATCATAAATATCACAAGCACCTCATATTGCTTTGATCTTAGAAAATTTTGCTTTTCAAATCATGGATATAAAACAGATTTGAGATATTGCTTTTCATCAAGTTTCTTTTATTGTGCATCTGTGACAACAACTCTACTTTTTGGTTTTTCAAAGCCATTTTCAACAAGAGACCAATATTGCTTTGATCTCAGAAAATTTTTCATCAACATGCTCCAATGGTCGTAGTAACCATCAAAGCGAGGTATAGCTGGTTGGACAAAATTATCACTCACACTCGGGTGTTTCACTCACACTTCAGGTGTTTTCACACACACATTCACTCTTGAACCTAGGACCTGTGGGCTCTAATACCAGTGTTACAGTATAGAGATAGTATAAAGGAAAGAATTAGCTAGAACAAGTCACACTTTATTCATTAGCTAATAGCTAGGCAATACATCGGTAAAAATAGCCATAAAAACGGTAGCAACCATAAAAAATAGAACAACCAAAAACAAATTAACTAATTCTCAAATACTAAGACTACACAATGGTAACTTAGAACCAGAAATAACAACTTTGATTTCTTAACATTCTGAGGGTACGAGACAACTTCAATTTCTAATTGTTTTTTTATTTTTATTTATTTCCCTTCGCTCCATTTCCCATTTGTAGTTGATTCTCACAATCCCCGTAATCACTCTTGCTATTCATTTCACCCTCTAATTCTTCTTTCCTCACCAGTGGATTTTTTTTATTCTCTTCTTATCATTTTCGTACCAAATCAACCTTCTTTATTCTCCATTTTCACTCACAGATTACCTGAAAGGGAAAATAGGGATGGCGGTGTGAGGAGCACAAAAAACTTTAATTTCTTCTTCGTTTTTTTTCCCTTTGCCCCATCCGTCTTCTATTCTCACAATTCCATTGATTCCTCATCACTGCTACCGATTTCACTCTCTCTTTCTTTCATCAAACTGACTTTTCTTTACTCTCTTTTCTATTATCGAACAACATTCCTTATGTTCAAATTCCTTGACCCTAACTTGAAATAGCAAATTGTGGTGGCAATGGGATGGTGGAGACAACTTTAATTTCTCATTTTTCTGCACATCTTTTCATTTTTTTCTTCTAGCCCCATCTATTACCAGTTTTCACCATTCCATAATTCCTCGACCTTCTTGTTAATTTCGCCCCCTCTTTCCTCCTTCATCGTAAACTGGCTTCCATTTACTATCTTTTCCACTTCTCTACTAGCCTTCCATATTCCTGATTTTCCTAACCCCAACCTGAAATGGCAATCGAGGTTACACAAGGTGGAGGAGAAAACTTATATTTATTATTTTTATTCATTTCTTTATTTTTAAATTAAAAATATAAGTACAACTGCCGTTTAAATCAAAACTAATTTTTAATGACTTCTTGAGCAAAATCCTTCTATTTTGAGATCAAATTACTGCCAAAGTAAAAATACCTAAATTTAAAAAATATAAGTTAGCAACTAAAATCATATAACTTCCACTGCAATTTCCTACACACACATGTATGTGTTAGTGCGTGTGACGTGCGTGTGTGCGTGTTATCTGCATCTCCTTAATCCTTATTCCAAGAAACCCCAAACCTTGACCATAAATTCCTCTCAAAACTTCAATCTTCCAACACATTTAACCCAACCATCTCACGTCCTCACTGATTAACCCGTGTTTTTTAACCATCTACATATTTTCAAGACCCAATTTTCCTGCAATACACACTGTCCCTTTATTCCCCCCCCCCCCCCCCCCCCCCCCNTTCTCGTCTTCCTCTCTCACATCACTCGTAAGTCTTACCTCTAAATCTCACAACCTGACGAACCCATTTATATTATCCATCTATTGTATTATAATCTTCATTAATTATACTTGTTTTCGTCTGTAGCTTCTATTTTCTTTTGCCCCTTTGTAGCTTATTTGGTTTTCTTATTGTTCTTGTTTGTGGGAAAAACCCCGACTTTTTTTTTCTCCTCTTGTGGCCCTTTTGAATGGATTAGCAATTTTTGACAATTTTTTAAAATTTTTTTTTGCTTCAATGCAAGCCCTTGATCTTGCATGTAACTCTTCCCTAGACCCGTCTGCAACCGATCGGACCACCATGTCCGAGGCCTCATCTCCGATCCGCTCCTCGGAAAACCCTGACAACCCGAATACCCATGTTAAAAACAACTGTGTTGAGAACATCAAGGAAGGTAATATTAACAATAGTAGTAGAAGTAATAATGATAATAATGTAGTAGTCAGGAGGGAGAGGCCGTCCAGGGCATGTACACAGAGGGCGGCAGCCAGGTTGCAGGCGGCGGCCGAGGCGGAGGCAGTGATGGCTGAGGCGGAGAGGAAGCGAAAGAAGACCAAGAGGAGGGAGAGGTTGGCGGCCCGGCTTCTGAAGGAGTTGTCTGAGGAGGATGAGGGGGTCAGGCAGGAGGAGGAGGGGGAGGGGGAGGGGGAGGAGCAAGATGGAGAGGAGAATGGGTCCCTCTCGTCGCCGTTGCAGCAATGTAGTAAAATAGTGACCTCATTGGTGGGGGAGCCGGAGCCCTCACAGTTACCGCGATGGACCATTCGATCCATGTGGCAGTTGGCTTCTATACTCAATTTCTTGAATGTATGTAATGAGAGAATAAGATGAAAAGTGATAAAGATTAGAATTTTTCTATTTGAAAGCTGATGTGTGTCTTCTGTGTCGTGTGAAGGTATTTAGGCATTTGTTGAATATTAAAGTGGAGTTTTCTGCTGACGAGTTTGAGACTGCTTTGATTATGCCTAATAATACTTTGGGGGATATACATATGCCATTGTTGAAGGTTAGTGCTTTACATTTGGTTCAATTTCCGACTGTGTGCAACTTTATCACTTGTGTTAATTTGAATCTACATGGTTGTTCTTGGTGTTTCTGTGGTGGTTTCAGAAGTTTATGCATCTCTCTCTTGCAGAATAGATGGAATAATTGTTACTTGGAAGGTAGGTTTAGATGACTATCAAAGTTGCACTTGCATTTGCAGGGTGTGCCGTAACAAGTTGCATGGAAGGTTATACACATGGGGTCTGTGAGGGAATATGAAGTGATTTGTTTAGACTGGAGTATTTATCATCTTGTTTTTGAAGTATTAATATATTTAGGTCAATGTTCCATTATATAAGCCTTTTGAAAGACATTATAAGCTAACCCATTGTCTTGGAGGTGATTTGGCCTGCTTCAGAGCTATGTTTCTCAGTTGTGTTCTGCTCAGACGTTTGCCAATTGACACTTTCATTCAGCCCTCTGTAGATCCTGGAGGAGACCTTTCATTCTTTTACTTTCTGTCTTTTCTTTCTTTTTGTGTAGAATATTGTTAGTTTGATGCCCATTTCCAACAAATATCTCCTTGGAAGTCCTGCAAATTTCAGTAAAGAAGATACGTATCCACAAAAGTACAGAAATTTGAGATGCAAAGCTAGACTAGTGCTTAGTTGTGATTTATTTAAAATAGATTTGAATTTCCATTAGCATGTAGATCAGATGTATAAGCATATAAGATTTAACTTATTCTTGAAATTCCCACCAAAGTTCTTCTAACATAGATGAAGGAAATTGAAAAGGGGCGATGATACTAGATTCTTATGTTTATGTAAAACTGTGTGTGTTATAGATTATCACCAGGACATCTCTGTAGTGTGCCATAGCAATAAGTTGAAAGGTTTACATGTCAGTTCACATTTTGCTAGTGACACGAGAAAAGAGGAAAGGGGTAGAATGCACCATTTCATTTTATGGTGTCAAACTACTCTTTTCAGATGAAGCTGCTAAGAGATGGAATTTTAAGAGAGGTTGATATTGGTGCTAAGCTGATGATTGGGAGGAATTCTCATTGAAATACTAGCGTTCATGGCAATACCATACTTAGTTGGAATTTGACTTGTGGTTCTGATTTTAGATTGGACAGCTAGATGACTATATGTTTACTGGTTATTAGCAGTCTATTGAAATTAGAGCCATATAAACTCTTCCAAGTCTATTGGAATAACATGCAGGTAAATGGGAAGTATAGGGACCAATTAGAAACTCACTGAGGACACACCTTCTTTCCCTACCATTTGGCTATCATAGAGGCTTCTCAACTCTCTTGTTAGGCTTTCAAATGTTATGTCAACTATTGGATTTTTGGTTGTCGGCAACAAGGGTGAATTTCATGGACTTGTTTAGAGTTGTTTGGTCTTCTCCAATATCTGGATTTGTTTTGGGTTCTTGCCCTTAATGCAATGTGATAGATTCTTGTTTGGTAATATCTTTGCGTCATTAAATTATTCATACCCTGTGGAGATGCTATCTCACATCTCTTTCTTAATTCTCTGTTGAACCGCAGTCTCAATGTTTCATGATTTGTTGTATAGTGCTGTTCTTTATCTGTGTTTGTGTCCTCGTCTTTCCTTATCTATACAATCTGTAAAAAGTTTCTGAAGCATTATTCTATTATACATTTTTTACATGCTACCATTACATGCATTTTTATATATATTTTCCTTGCTTTTTAAAGGCAATTCCTCCTGTCACAAGAATGGCGCTGGGACATGGTACTTGGATAACTGTTTTATGCAGAAAACTGAGAGATTGGTGGCATTGGGTAATTGAACAGATTTTTGGATGAATTGAACCCATTTTTTTAACAATATCTGATGGATTTACTTACATTGCAGGTTGCAGAGGGAGATATACCTATAGTTGCATCACATGGGTTAGTAGACATGCATTTTCAGCAAACTTCTAATATTGTGCTTGTTCTTGGCTTTAGGAAAATGGATTTGTGGATATTTACAAGTTCCCATATTGTTTTAGGGCCGAAATTGAAGCATACAATGCACTTGACCCCGGCGTTCGTGTGGTGATTCTGAAAGCATTATGTGACATTCGCGTTGAGGTACTTTCTTGAAAGATTATTTTGATTTGATCCAAACAATTTTACTGAATCCCTTTTCAAAATAAAGTGAGTAATCAAATCCTTAAAAATTGACTTTTGGTGCTTACATGTTTCCATGTTAACTGAAACATATTTCCTTCTAAGAAATATTCACCTTTCCAAGGGAAATATGTGATGCATGTGTGGTTTGACATCCATATAATGATTACAACCCAATCTTGATCTGAGAGAATCTGTTCCTTTTAAATTCGTCTTGAAAAGTAAATTAAGAGTTCTATAACAATCATCATCGTATTAAAATTGAGATATTAAGAGCTCATCAATTGAAATGTTGATGCATGGAGGATGAGAAGCCTGTATTGATGAGCTGTGCATATTCCTGGTAAAAATGTCTCCAAAAGATATAACACATTTTTAAGAGGTCATTTTGACATTCTAAAACAGTCATTTTGGCACTTGTTGGATGGCTCACTAAAGTTTCATGACCGTGCTTTTTTCGGAACATACAAGCACAATGTATAATGTGAATGAACATTGAAGGGCAAATTGTTGAGTGACCTGTGGTGTCTATGACTTGTGCGATATAAACTATGCACACTGGTCAATCAAGTTCTTTATGACTAAAAAATATTCAACTTTAGGTGTGGGGTTGAAGCTTGAGTTTCATTTCATTAACAAGCTTTCACTAGTCAAACAAAGCCTTGCTCGAGGCTTTGGAAACTTACTGCGAGTTCCCGCTCTTTACAATTTATGCTATTCGATAAAATTGGATGTATCTTTTTGGTGTACCTATACTGAATAATACTACAATCTGCAGCAAGAAGATATTAGAAGCTTTATAGATGACTCAATAAAACATGGTGTGCCGCATTCAGTATTTCGCAAAGAACGCCTCGGAGGTGATTCACAAGGAATCTCGTATTGGTAATTTACATTTAGTGGCGAAGGACTGATCATTAATATCTGTAATCTAAGCATTCATTTTGTCATACAGTTTTAGCAAGGACAAGAAAGTTGCCTTTATTGAAATGATATGATTATTTTTCTTGTAATCCATGATATTCACTGTTCTGCTAGTTCTCATTGAAATATGTGTTGTTATATAGGTATGAAGATGATCCTATCATTGGCCAGCGCCTGTACCGAGAGATTAGGAAAGTTGAGGTGAAGAAAGGAAAAGGAAAGAGCATACCCCCCATTCCTCCTTCATGTTATCAATGGGAAGCAGTTGCTACTAATTTAGATGAATTCCAAAATGTTTCTGTAAGCTTTTCCATGCACTAATTCTATTCACTATTACTTTTCCAAAATGAATCTGGAATCACTTTATTCAATCTTAAGATAGCTTTGAAAAGCTCCAAAACACTAGACAATGTCAATTCTATCCAAGGAAGTAGGGATGCATGTGTATTCATGGGAATATAAAAAATGCTCCAGCTCGAATTTGGAGACTCAAAATTTTAAATTGATTTTGAAGTTGAAGACATATTTTGATCAAAAACATTCTTAAAAAATCTGAAACTGATGAAGAAACTGCATCTTTTCTCGTACAAAAATACAAGAAAGTAAGTACACAACAAACTCTGAAGCCAAAATTCGATGAATAATGTCTACAAGGATCATTGGTTGGATCTGAATAAATTTCACTTTTTCTTTATATTTACTTGATTTATGATACTTTTGTTGCCTGCCTTTTTATTATAGTGTACTGCTCTCCATTTTTAATATAGTGAAACTGAAATAGATAAAACCTAAGCATGGATTTCGATACATAATTTGAATACAATACGATATGGATACGTCGATTTAACTTTAAAAAATTAGGATACGCTCATACTTGTGTATATATATGTAATATGTGTAGTGCTTTTAATAAGTTAAATCATAAAATTCTGCATAATTTTATTGTTATAGAAAAAATTAAAATAGAAGCCTGACTATAATAATAAAACAAAATTCTAAAGCTTTTTATCTTAATCTGTAATTTTCCAACTTCATTTGCTTCAACACCATCATCAGCTTCTTCATCGTCATTAAAAATTACTCTCTCCAACTCTAACTCATCTTAAGCTAAATTAGTAACCTCAAGCAGTCCAACACCTTCAAGAATATCAAATGAGTCTCTGATAATGTCTAAATGTTGGATTCTCCTTTTGAATAAGAGTTTGTTTTTCTTGATAAAAAACACAGATTAATATGAATGAAAATTAATTATTTGTATCGTTGTTGAGTCATTTTATTCTTCTCATAAAGTGCACAAAAGAGTAGGTTTCAATCATAAATATTAAGTGAAAATTTTTGTCATCTTTTACCAGTAAGTATTTATCTATTTTCAGTAAGTTATTAATTATAAAAATAGTTATCTATTAAACAAAAAACTTTTGTAATCTATTTTCAATAATAATAAGTTTTTAAAGAAGTTTAAAGCCAATAAAATTCTTGTTCTTGTGTTCAATACGTATCAGAAATTTAAAAATATAAAAATAATTAAAAAATTCGCATCCATTACATATTTGAGATTGTCCAAACGTATCCAAGCCTGGATACGTATCAGATAGAGTACGCAATAAGTTAACACATACCCGTACTTCTTAGGATAAAACTTGGAAACAAATTTCCTAGGTGCAACATGAGTTTCATGGCTGCATAAATCATCCGATCCTTAATTTCATGGCTGAAACTGTTATGAGATTGTAAGTTTGGGCTTGGTTAAAATTTGGGGGATAAATTCTTGATGATTCCCAGTACCTAGTTATGGTTGGCTTAGATTATGGCTGTATGGATGGCATCCAACAAGCCTAGTTTTTTAAAAAGCACAGGTGGTAGAAGTATTGTTTTGAGTTCTGACTTTTTAACCTGGAAACATAGCAAGTATGTAATAATTATTAAAATATATCAAATATATTCCAACTTTGTGGCACTACCCTTCAACATAAAGATGAGGGGAACAATGAGTGAATCTCTCATTGTATGTGAAGATCTGAAAAGGTAGGGAGCGCATTGAACCAAAGAACAAAGAAAGGCAAATACGAGAGCTTGAGGAAAAACTACATCAGAAACAGTATTTTAGGAAAGAGTTATATATAGGAGCACTGTTATAACAGGCCACTCATCTTATTATCTTGTCGACAATCTCTGTTGTTAATAGAAAGCCTCTAATACGGTGCATTTGATTGTTCACATATGTCTGCAACAACTGTATATTAAATTAGGGCTTCATAATAAGTAAAATGCGTGCCTTTCCAAATGAGTTGCTTCTTTGCCCGTAAAGCTCATTCCTAAGGTGCTCGATAATCTCAACAGCACCTTACACTACCTTTTCGCTGTAGTTTCTAAATATAGGAGTTCATACGTTTTCCTTCTTCGTTCCATGTCCATCTGAATTTCACTCCTGTTTGCAGGAGAAGCTCTTTTCAAGTAAAAATAGAACAGAGGTTTCCATTGGGAAGAAATTGAAAAAAGACATGCTTCCTGAAGTTGAGAAGATCCACAAGGTGTACTCTTGATTGGAATATAATATGTACTGCATCTTCATTTAGTTTGGATATTATGCTTTATTCAGTCACATCACCCTTTTCACTAAAAAAAAATTGTCACGTGTTTCAAAAATGTAGATGAATTTTCCTTTCTGAGTCTCTTTGGGGGGTTATTGGCACTAAGATGTGCTATTTATGCAGAGAAAAGAGAGACTGTTAAAGAAGCAACATAGACAAGCTCTTATGCTTGATAACCTGATCAACATTGATGGTCTTGGTGCTGGTCGCTCCCTCCGTGATAGAAAACCTGTCACCTATACCTTTGGTAAGACTAATCTAATTCTCTTTCACGCCATTGTCTCATTTGCCCCATCTTTGTGTTAATGAATTCAATAGAACTTCAAAATATTTATTAAAATGATAAATTATTGGAGAACTGTTGGCTTTCATTTGTGGCCTCTCTCTCTCTCTCTCTCTCTCTCTCTCACACACACACACACACACAGTTCACAAATGAAAATTGTTCCACTCAACGTGAAATTTGTTCCGCTTATGGTTTCTTATGCTTTGATTTTTCTTATTCTTTTTTGAGGGGTTGGAATGGGGATAGGGATAGGGATATGGAGTATATGTCAGAGTGGAGTTGCTAAATAGTTCAATATTTATCAGGCAAATCATAGTTTCCATGGTCTATTCTGAAAATACTAAGTTCCTGGCTCCATAGAGCTCCCTGCTTGCGATGTTCCTGGTTTTGGCAGCTTATTTGGAATATCCACTCTTCACGGTTTCACAGACTGCATGGTTATACACTTGTTTTAGTTTTTTGTGTTGTCGTTGATAGCACTCCTTTGATATTGTGCTTTATTGTGCATGAGGAATGGCTCAATTTCTCTGTTGGCATCTAGACCCAATTGTTTAAATTCTGATTATCATGCTGATTATATTGCAGATGATTATGATCGATCCATTAACGAGGCTATCAAGGTCACCAAGTATGAATCCTAGTCACCCTTTAGATCTATTTCTTTCTCATTCTTTTTCTTTGGATCATAGTCACTAAGATTGTTTTGACGTATCTGTGTACTCCCCCACATCAGGAAGAAACAACCTTCCCCGGAACCTTTTGACAGAAGGGATCCTCACATGAAACATGAAGTTTCTACAAATGGCGGATTGGTTGGTCCTTCACAATATTCTCGACAGGCCTCGTTCAGTTCTCTGTCTCCAAAATCACCTGATAATGATGAATTTTATGACGATCAAGAAGCTGAAACATTGGACTACAGGTACTCCATTAGCCTTTTTTTTTTGGTTGGGGTGGGCGGGGTTAGTTATCTACCCATGAACTAACTGATTATCTCATGGCTGGTAGCAATCGCCGAAGGCAGAGGCCTCAGAGGTTGAAAGAGTTTGTTGATGCTGTCTCAGATAACGAGGTAGATTCTGATAGTGATGATGATATTGTTGGTGAAGTTGTATATGATGAAGAATATCTAAGGAGACGGAAACAGAGGAAAATGTCGAGCAGCTCAGAAGGAGATGAAGAATATATGGGGGATGAAGAAAATCCTGAAGAGGAGGAAGAGGAGGAAGATATCTTGAGTACTAGTGAGGAGAGTGATGAGCCCCATAAATATAAATACAAAACGTTGCCATCCCGCACCAGGAGGGAAACCAAATTGAGGTCAGTTGATGAGCTACAGTCTGGTCTCAGACGCAGTAAAAGGGAAACCAGAACTCGTATTGATTATAGACAGATTGAGATGTCTGAATCAGAAACTGAATCAATGAAACCTGAGAAGTTCAATGCATTAGACGAGCACCCATCTGCTAGTAATAATGAAGAGTTCTCGATGGGAAGTCGAGATTCTGATTTGAGCAATGAAAAGCTTGAGATGCAAGTTGATCAGCCTACCGAGGAGCATCCTGAGACAAACGATGAGCAAATGCATCCACCAGAAAAATCAAATGACACAGATCAAGACAAAGTTGGTGTACAGAAAAAGCATTTTCTCGATCTCAATGAGCTCGCTCCAGGCTCTGGCTTTGACGATATTCCCAACTCTACGAAAGACGAAGATGAAGACAATTTCTAAAGCCCATCCACCAGAATGCAATGATTGTAGGTTTTCTCCCAGAGAAACTTGTATGCTAGGCAACTTATAAACTGTGGTAAACCCACTCCACAGTGACTATTAGATAGTTCCTCCTCGGCAAAATTTGATCATTTATCTATGTTTCATTCTGTAGAATTGGCATTGAGGAAAGTTATATAGTTTCGGACATTCTTAGTCTGTCTTGATTCAACAGAAAACAAATGAAGATAAGTGGATGGGAAATTTGTTGTGGGTGTTCTTGCTCATTCTCATCCAGTCACTGTACATTAAATTTTTTAAATGATTGCTACAAAAGAATTTTCTTTATGATGCTCTCTACTCTTGGCTTCACATTTTCCGTGGTAAGAATCAAATGGTCTATTTTTGTAAACTCTGGTTTGGGTCGAATTTTGTCGATTGTATAATCAGGTTTAGAGCCTTGTTTGAAAATTTTTAGTGGAAATTACATGGAAGGCTACTTTTAAAAATTACATTTCAAAAATCAAATTTCAAGGCTTGTTTATACAAAAATCAGATAATAATATAATTTTTAAATATTAATAGTAATCTTATAAAAATAATTTAATCTACAATACCCCAGCCCACCCTAACCGTAAAGCATTTTTCATTTCTATTTACTTTAATCTATCCTCTGCGTCGTCTCTCTTCTACCGTCGTCGAGAGATCCACCGTTGTAGCATAGCAGGTGATGACACACAGCAGCAACGTTATCGAAAGCCACAACAACGTCTTGCTCAGCGGGTGACCATAGCTTCCTATGTGCTAACGTTTCTTTGGTCCCGATTTAAGCCAGCGTACTAAATTAATAGCCTCGCTAAATGCGTAAGATAATAATTTTTTTTTTTAAATCTTTTAAGGTCCAACAAATATATAAAATAACTACTACTTAAATTCATAAAAATTCACACAATACAAATTAACGAACTTTTAACCGGACAACATTTTTCAATTCACCTCTTTTTCAAAATATGCATTAAAGTCCCAAACCAGACTCAAATTTGGACTGATTGGGGTCTTAAGTTAAAACCAATGACTGCAGAAAAATGCATGAAATTTGAATGATTAATCTTCCAATATATTAAATTTTGAAATCAATGCATGTACATTAAGAATAATATTATTTAAAACCACTGGTAGTTAACACTAGTCTAGGTAGCATCACTTGTGTCATTAAATTATAAGTTCAATTAAATAAAAATATTTATAACTCATTATGATCTGTCACATACTTACACTTAGACTGGTGCTCTAGTATCACTAGTGTTAGATAATATTATTGACAAGAAAGAAAGAACACCTAAACGAAATCTTTATACATAAAGAGCTTGTTTGGTTTAGATTTTTTTGGAGGAAGAATTGATTTTGAATAGTGATATGATGGGAAATGTGTGGTTGAAAAAGAAGAAAAAAGTATTGATGTGATGTAAAATATTATTTTATTGAAGAATGTGTGGTTGAAAAATGACA
>CAIGRS010283797.1:0-16632 GCA_903798395.1 Fraxinus floribunda
ATGTTGAATGATTTATATATATTATTTTTTCTCTACAATTATATGCGTAATAGTTGTATGAGTGTAGTGGCTTATTTTATGCATTCGAAAGAAGAGAAATAAGCTCGACAAGGTGTAAATCATCGTAGAGTCCGATAGGGGATAGAAATATACCGCTATGTTTTACTTAAATCTCTAAGTGTTTACAAAACGTCATGCATTCTTGTATATTGCATTTTTCATAAAAATATAGTCAAATGGTATGCTAGAATAGGTTCAATTCTACTCGAAAGAGATTGTTAGATAAGTTAGAAACATTGATTCTTCGACTAATTCATCGTATTATCAAATTGTGAAATAAGAGTTAAAAGGGAACTTTGTTTGGTGATTCGGGATCCTAGTGCACTTTTTCATACATAAATTTCATTCAAACACCTTGCATTGAAATGTCATTTTTGCATTTAATTTGTTATTTTAGTTTAATTTGCATGCTAGTGTTAGTTTAATCATAGAAATTGAAAAACTCATATCACATTAAATAGATTCGGTTAATGTCGTGATAATAAAAATCAAGTTAAATTGATCCTCGTGGGAACGATACTCGAAATCCTAGGATTTCCACTTTATTACTTGTCAACGAACCGTGCACTTGCAGTTATTTAAATCTGAAATATATTTTCGTGAACAACATCATATCTATACCTGACGAGAAGTGCTAGAAGATTTCTGCAGAACAGCCTTAGATTCTTCCTTCCTGAGTTGCTTGTCGTAGTCTTTCTTCTTCCCAACATCGGAAAGAATCTGAATATGAATGCCAATGTAAGCAACACCGCACCACCACTTCCATCTCAGACATTTTGGAAATAGCAACAAAATCTAAGAAAACTTGAAAGACTCTTACTTCGTATGCACATTGAAGTTTCTTAAATGATTCACTTGCCAGAGGACTTCCCATATTTTTGTCCGGGTGCACAAGCATGGCCTGAACAAAATATGTAAAATATTCTGTCATTAAGACACAAATACATATGTCAAGTAAAAGAAAGCCAGTTACAGTCAAAAAGATCAAAAACTTCAACACAAGACTTCGAACTTCACATTCCTCCAAGAGAATGAGATGCCATTTTCATTTTTAATGCACAAAGCATGCTACTTACTATGTTATGTTATCCGTCTAAGAAAAAGTATATTTCGTCGAGTAAAATAACAAAAGAAATGACCTTTGCAATGTCAGTCACCACTCAAAGCCACAATACCTGAAATCTAGGCACTGTCATTTGGTCCTCCATAGAATCTTATGGAGGCAAGGTCATTACCCAATTAATATTCTTGGATGTTGTAAGATTTAATAGAGAGAAATAGTTCTTCTTATTAGTGTGTCATTTAAGCATTTCAATGCTTTTCTAGGACAGGCAGCTTTACTAAATGCAATCAGAGCAGCAAACTTCAAACATCAATAGACCTATTAAGATTCATCAACTTTTATAAAAATCTACTAAAAATCTGATTTTTAGCAAAACTAAACATTGGCTTAATATCCAAACCAGTTCCTCATGGATATCAAATCCATGAAAATCCCCTCCCTCATCCTGTCCCTTTTTTCATATTTCTCCATGCAAAATTGAATGTATTATGCTTTTATTCTAAGACATCCAAAAGTAATGATTACGTAACTAAAGTCTTTTATATTTTTCTATTATTCTAACCTTGAGAAAATCAATTATGAGTAGAAAATGAGGGACCTATTCTATATAATTTTTTAATATGTGGAGTATTAAGCCACATTTGATATCAGGATTCAGGGATAGGGCAAGAAAAGAAAATGGCAAAAAATCTTGTAATTTCCACTATTCAACAGAAATTTATGCCAATGGAACTAGGACATCATATATTGTCAAAGACCATTTTCAAATATCGTGTCTACAATTGTCTTTCTTCACCAAGAATGCAAACAAATAAAATTAAATATTTGACAGACCTGAGGTAAAACATAGGTAAGTCAACTTTCGTGCAACTAGATATTATTTCGGGCATACATGCATTAGAAATAAACAAAAACAAGATTAATATGAGCATGCATGGGGTCAAAGTAGCCTACCCTTTTCCGGTACTCCTTCTTCAATGATAAAACATCAATTTTCCAGTGACGGGGAAATCCCAGTGCTTCGTAATGATCGGAACTGCTTAAAATTCGCTCCATTTCAATTCTTGAATTTGCATCTTCTCTGACCACCTGCTTAGAAGGACATTCCTTTGGTATTTCAACAAATGAAATACTTTCAGGTTTATCGGATGATTTACACGAGTGCAATTTCTCTTCTTCTTCGATAGGACCAGAAAATTCACATTCTGTGGGGAAACTATCTTCTGGGAATGATTCAGATGCTTTATGCTCCTCAAAATGGGTCCTTTCACTCATTTTATCACACCACTGGAGCAAGTAGTTCGAGACTTCATTTGATAGGAATGAAAGGTTAAATGAAAGAAAAATCCCAAGCCATCCTACTCGAACTTTGACACAATACATAGCATATATAGTTGCCATGAATACCACCAGCCGGGCATGATTTAAGGAAAATAGATAACCTGCATTTCCAAAAAGATGGTGTCAAGAGGGTAGGGAATAACATGCACATGCTTTCTCTACCATTTACAGAATCACATTAAATCCATCACTGAGAACTGTTCTGCTAGACTTACAAATTAATTACTTTTCCAGGTGGGAGAAAATAGGAGCAAGAGAAACACGTTCCCCAAAAGCCTCAAAAGCATACTGTTAGAAAGTAAACCAGAATTTAATAAAGAACTCAGCAGTTTCTGAAACACTTGATGTCTCGGGGATTCTACAATGATTTATCCCTAGGGATTTTAAAACGATTATTCTAACAGTGCAGTTATTCAAAGTGAATGGCTTATTATGGGGCAAATCAAATCTGAAAAAAATAACAGAACTGTAAAAATTCAAAAGAACTAAAGCAAGAATTTGACATTGAAGAAGTGAAAAATATATAATTTATTGCCAGAACTACAAATTTTATCCCAGCACCATCTGTCAAGCAATAATAAACTCGTCCTACTCTTTACCGGAACAGATAAAATTTTCTCCATGAATGGCATAATCAAAAATTGAGTATAAGCACATAACATATATTAGGCATTAGCTGAGTTCAAGATAAGAGAAGAAGAGAACCACAACATACCTCCAACTATGAACAATGTACCCGTTATCCAAAAGTTAGCATACATCCATAAATTTAGAATGGCAAACAGTCCCACAATAAAAAGTCCAGGAGCGTAGCCTAAGCACAGAACAGAAATTACAGCAGCGACCTGGAAGGAAACATGCAACTATTGGTAATGATTCCCAGATTACTTAAGTAAATGTATGTATGAAATTCTGCAGTGGAAGCCTTTATATTAAAGATGAGGAAAAATAGTGCAAAATTCCCCAGCACACTAGATAACGCCTTGTAACATGAAAGCCTGCTGAGAGCAAGTGAACTTAAGAATGGTTAAAAGCAACCAACACCTAAAAGAGAGAATCACATCATAATATAAGCACAAATCAAGTGATGCAATCATAACTGGATCATAAGCCTCTTCATGAGAATCCATTGAATCCTTATGTCAGCTGTAGAATAGAAGGCGTGAATGAAAATAAACATCTGATAATGCAACTACAAATCTAACTACAAGAAGCCACGCAGACACATGAAACAAGAAAGCATGAAACTGTCTAGACTTTGTGATGCAGTAACGATCCCTTCCCAATAGAAGTGATATCGTGTGAATTGAATAGAATGTTGTTTTGAAATGGATAAATAATAATTTATTTAATGAAAATTGCGAAGCATTTCCTTGTCTGATGCTCAGTTGAATCCAAAACATATATGATTGCACAAGCAACAGTTCATAATACAGGGAACAGCTAGTGTTAGCCTTCTTATCGTAGCTTAATTCAGATCTTATATTGATCCTCTATCTTCATTATATCCTCCAGATTTATTTGCGATCAGAGATTAAATGAAACTGTTCATTGTGTCTATAATTTTATATTGCATCAATTAACTCGAAATCATTCTTTAAACTTTCTCTCATGTAATAAAGTGTTCACTGTTGGAACTTGCTAAGAGGGTGTTTGGTAGAGATTAAAATCGGATTAAAATTGAAAAACTAGCCGTTATTGTTGACTTTTATTAGACGAGTGGGGCTAATAACGGCTATATTTTCAATTTTAATCCGATTTTAAGCCGTACCAAACAGGTCCTTAATATTGGATATTATTACACGAATGACATACTGGAGCATAAAATTCAAGTTTAACCATTTCCATACAGCAAAAGACATTATGAAAGCAAATCCTGGCAATTGAAAATAGCAGAATAAGGAAATANCGATCCAGAACATGTTAGCAACAAATCATCGAGAATCATCCCAGTATTCAGAAACTTCTTAAAATCCTAAACTTCCAATAAGGAAATAAGCTACAAAACGAGAAATGAAAACACCTAAGATAGGAATCCATAGGATACAAGTCATACCATACTAATAAGCACGTAAAGAAGACACGACATCGATGTCAAACTCAGAAAGCTGCTCCACATAATAACGAGAAGAGCTGTTGATCTCAGCTCAGAAAATGACCAGAAGCCAGCAACTACACAAGTTTTCCAATGCGCCAATAAGAACAGTAGACCTCTCCCACACCTTGCAAACCCACAACAAACCATCGGCCAATGCCGCTCAATAAATATACCCATTTTGTCCCTGAAAATGCTTACCGTTGTTCTTGCTACAGAGTAACAGTCTTTTGATTGCAACCATTTCCATGCTTGATTAAACAATCCAATATCCTCCATTGTTTAAACAACCCTTACAGAATCTAATATGAAACAACTAAATAAACCTGTACAGACAAAAACCCATACAGCAAAGCTCCAGTTTTTCGTCAATATTACTAAAATTGTGATATCGGTAGGCTGTGGGCGGTAGATGGTAGCCTTCAATTTGAGCAGGAATAAATTTATGATCTCCAACACTGATGCTATGGCATCAAACTATAAAGCATCCCATGATACGCAACGAGTCTTTGATCCAAAAAATTTTCCACAGTTACAGCTACACGAGTCATGACAATCCTAAACGATGAATTCAAAGATTCTCAGAAATTAGTAGCATAAAAAGAAGAGCGAAAAGATCCAGAAGCCTCAAGCAGTTAAGGCCAGGAATTCTTGAACTCCACAGTTGAGAAGTCGGTAAATTGCAGGAAAAAACACAATTAAATTGCTTCCCACGTACGTTTCATATAAAGCAAACCCATAAATGAACTCACAGCATTTCCCACTTTTTTTGACCTGAACAATCCCCCCACCACATCGCAAAAAGAAATCCACAACTAAATAAAGAAACCTCCTTCAAAACCCCAACTATAAGCACACGAGAAAGAACCACGACAATACATAGAACATTGTATACAGAAAAAACAAAATAGGCCGTAGTTGGTGAGGAAAAATGATGGTATTCCGGGCAGCTGGGCTCAATCTTTGATAAAACAGGGGAAGAAAAGTGGACACCTAAGCTTTTGCGTTTTGAGGGAATGCTTGTGAAAAAGAAAGTAGTAGCATGAGGTTAAAAAGTTTCAAAAAGGGTAGTGAGTGAGACAACCAGGGGTGATAACATCATGACAGAGAATGTAAATGTAAGAATGAGAATTTAGTTTTGGTTTACAATGAGAAAAATTATAATTATGAATAATGATAATGGGACCCACTGCTTATCTTTTCCTTAATTATGAAAGTCGGGTTGTAATCTTAGTGCAGCGTCGGCTTAGGTAGGTGTATTAGTTCTCTCCAGTTACCTTTGCTGCAGTTCTCTTCACATTTTTCCATTTTTTTACCATCTCCTTAAATTTTTAAGACATAATGTTTTAAATTTTTGAGTCAAAAGCATTTCATAAAGTAATATCGTCACGTATGCTAGGTAAGAAAATTTGAGGAATACAATTTGTCCATTGTTTAGTCGGACTATCAAAAAAATAAAAAAATGTTGCGTCTTGTGCTACTTTATCTCTCTCGTGAGAAACATGACTTGGACCACAACTAACATCTAGTAACAACAAAATGATATCAAATAGAATTGCAGCATTTGGAGCAAACTAAAGGTCTATTCCTAGGCTTCATACCAATGTTGGGGAGTCCGTATTTACCATGTCAATCTAGAAACCTATCTTTGGTGAAAACCAACACATCTCAAAAGTTTCCACCGAGAAGGAGCTAAGAGTCCTCTTAGATTGCATCTCTAAGCTCTCGTTTGGCCCCATTAAAATTATAATTCATTTTTCACTATCTTCTTGTGAAGTCACACATAAGTTCAAGACTTTTCTTTCTTTTTAATTACACATTCTCCAAAAAAATTATTATTTCAAAATACATTTTGTTTTAAAAATCTAATTAAAATGGAAGTCAAACAAGGGCTAGAGCTACTCATATTTCATCCCAAATCACTACCCTAGAATTAATGAATCCACCCTCTCCCTTATTAGGAACATTTATGTTCATTTCCAAGTTGGCCGAAGGTGTGTGCTGCCACACAACGGACCTCCAATCCCATTAGCTGCAACATCTCTAGTTCCCAACCCGTGCACCCATCTATTCCTTTCACCCCCATGTCACCCATATGGCATTTGTTAAGTTGTGGAGTCTAATTATTGTCGTTGTATAAAATCTATACGCGGACTGACCTTTGTTGTAAGGTCACAAGGGGACGGGAAGTTTAGGAATTTCACACTTAAAATTTCGATTATGTACTACTTTATCTTATGAACAGGGAGTCGTCATTAGAATTTTGTATTATTATCAAAACGGGAGAAAAGTTAGAGAAAATAGGATGTACGGTTTTCTTTTGTTAACTTCTTTTTACGTGAATTAATATAACATTGAATCTCATATTAAGACGAATCTCTATAAGTTTTGCATGTTCTTGTGTGTCTATTTTCTTTCTAAAATTTTATTGCTCTTAATGGTAAAGAACTAGGGTTACTCAAATCTGTTACAGCAGTTCTGAATGCCACACAAGACAACCTTATATTCTCACCAACACAACAACAACTTTCGACAAGCTCCCACCATCAGAGTGCTTTCCATATAGCTAGCTTTTGCCACCCCAGACAAAAATAGAGCATGAATGAAGGTCTCTACCAAGCCCCACCTTTGTAAAAGTCCAGCAGTAAGCACCTCGGTTGCCAAGATTTTGCTTCATGATACACCCTCCATAGGAACACCAGTATCTTTGACGGAACCTTTACTTTCCATATTGCCCTCCACCACAAAGCCACCTTATTCTGCACTATTCCCTTCCTCATTAATCACTCATCCAACAAAAATCTATGAACTCTTTTAACTTAATAGACTCCATTAGATTCGTAATGCCTAATCAACTTGTCCCATTGGGATATATATAATTTGTCTCAGTCCATGGGCACAAAAGAGACAGTTTACCTTAGTTTTATTCCTAGCTCTTGTCACCGTAATCAATTATTGCACTTTTCATGAAATAATTCTGATTATTCTTTTAGGATAATAACTTCTTTCTTACGACAAGGGTTGCACCTTCATCACCTAAATTATAGAGCAGGTTAGATCATTTGGGTCAACTTTAAGGGATCACAAGCATTTAGGGGTGCTAAGTAGGTTGAATCGAGCCACTCGACTCGTCCACCATCGAGCTTGACTTAGTCCACTGATGAGTTAGATCGCACTCATAATGGGGTGAGTGACGTCGAGCAAGAGGTGGCTTGTTTTCAAAAATCTCATCTCGACTCGTTTCACCAGGTGTCAACCAGCTCGTGAGCGACTTTGGGGACAATATTTTTTTTTTTTTTTAATTGTAAAAAACGATAAAATATGAATTTACCCCCTCGAAGTTTAAAGAAAAAGATGAGCATAAAAGTTCTATCCTGCCGTAGGAATTTATTAAAAGAATTTACCAACGCAGACAAACACTTGCTTCAAATACGGGTTGTAATAGTACCCAAGCTACATGATGCAACTTGGTCCAACATATGGATTTCATTATAGAATGTTTGTTAAGTGATGATAAAGCAGTGAATAAAGTAAACACTGGATGATACTGGACATTGATACGATTGTACATTCTCCATTGCACGGTGTTTGTGAGTGATGATAAAGTAGTGGATAATGTAAATATTGAATGATACTGGACACTGATAACATTGTACATTCTTCATTGCAGTAAATTGAAGAAGTCGACCCCTACTAATATCTTGTTCCATATAGCCAGCCATACGTACTCAATGCATATGAATTTCATACATTTCAATTTTATTTTTTTTTTAAAAAAAGTTAGATTTGTATAGTTCAAGACACAGTACTTTTACAAAATTCTATCATTCCTTCTCGGATTGAGGATATACAAAGTAACTGAAATCAATATTCGGTTCCGCATAATTTGAGACGGGGATTGTATAGTGTAGCTAGGGAAAAAATAAATGGTACATCTCAAAAAATAATTTTGAAAGTGTTTTCCATCGCGACGATACTTGGAATAACGAAGAATCTTCACCCCTTGCATTGTAAAAATTGAGGAAACGAGATTCACATTGCATGAAAAACAAAAATATGTTAAAAAGATTATAAAATAAAGTGCATATATATCATTGGTCAAAATAACTTCATTTGAATTTGAAAACAAAATGTAGTTATTTAATTTCTATAATAAATCAAAGGTTCAAGGCTATTATACTTCCATTGAAAATCTAGGTGAAAAAAATGAATTTGAACTACAATGCTATTTTGGACATAGTTATTAGACCCTACACGGTAGTTGATATGAGAAAATTATCG
This sequence comes from Fraxinus floribunda, assembly GCA_903798395.1. Taxonomy (NCBI): domain Eukaryota; kingdom Viridiplantae; phylum Streptophyta; class Magnoliopsida; order Lamiales; family Oleaceae; genus Fraxinus; species Fraxinus floribunda. Next base: position 8,841 of record CAIGRS010283797.1, read on the forward strand.
GGTCACTGGAGTAGTGGTTCAACTGGTAGGTCGATGATTCAATAGGTGGGTCATTGTTAGACCGTAATTTTAATTAAAATATGTTTTTGAAAAGCAAAAAAAAAAAAAATGCTAAATCTAGATTAAAAAAAAAAAAAATAGCTCATGTTATATTACAAAGTTCATCAGTTTCCAAAAAATTGAAATGCAAGGAAAAAATTTAAAAATTCAAATTGAAATTTTCATGCTACCATTCAACGACTACCTAAAATGACAACTTTAGACCTTTCAGGACAACAAAATGTAGCAATTACAAGCCTACTGGCCCAGCCAGCATTGGCTCGCATGAGGATTTCCCTGCCCAGTTCGTGCCCATGACTCACCTCTCGTCTCGTATATGGGACTAGGTGAGTCGATCAGCTTTCCGTCCCACTTGACATCTCTGAATGCATTGAAAATAACATAAAGTAACCTCATCAATCATTTATTAAACAAGTCAAACAATACCTCTTATATTGGTATGAACTGTAAGTATTCATTATATTGTTGTACTTGATCATTTGGGTTGGCTTTAAGTCCACGCATGCCCATCTTGTACTTAGATTATTAACCGAAACTATATTTATTAAAGGTTGAACCCTAATCTTGAGGGTCTCCCACTGTTCCGTCCCTGGAGCATTGTGGAGGAGGTAAATCGCGGAATATGTCTCTGCAGGCCAGGGTACGAGAGTTGATATATTGGTGTCCACAAAGAGTCAAATTTCAAACATTGTTATAGGTAAGAATCAAACTCTCACACTGCTACTGCCAGCTCAGCTGAAATTACCTTACTCATGTCCTTTACAAAGGCATGCCCCGAGGGCACCTAGACTATATTTATTGATCGAGACCAAATCAAGATAAGCTAACAACAAATGTTCGTTATGTTATTGTATCATAATCAACGATTCTAAATTATCTTTGGATTTGAGATTATCTAGAGATAACAATTTTCTATTTAATTATTTTAATATATTTCCGCTAATTTCAATAAACAATATATATATAATGAGATAATTAATTTAATTTTAATTTAATTTAATAAGAATAAGTAAACTTGGAATTTACATTCTATACTCAGATTTGACCCATTTACGATCCAAATTAACTAATAAAAATTGGAAATTAGTAATTAATTAGCATATATAATTATTCTAGAAATCAATTCTGCAAGAACATTTCTTGATTAAATTATGGATTTATGTACAATATTAGAGTCAACCCACGAGTCGAATTGATAGTGTCTTCTGCAACTTCCATCAAAATGGAATTTAAATCTTCATTTATCAAAATTATGTAAATTTATCAACAGACATCGAAGATGATGGCCCCTTGGACTTTGAATCCGTCCATGAGTCAATATGAATCAAAATGTAACTTAAACGTTTCAATTTTAATATTTAACTATCACATTGTGTTATATTTAAAAAATTTATACAAAGTAAACGCTCAAGTACGGGAGATATTTTATTTTTTTGTCAACTAAGCAACATAATTTTAATGTGTGTGCTTGCATTAAAAGCTACAGGCAGAATGTAAAGTTTTTAATCAAAAGTTGACCTCAATAAATTTTATTTTATTCATTTTTGGCAAAATTCAACTGCAATGTTTAGCTCCTTCCACGCGTTGATTTGGAGAGCCGTCTTCATATAATGTAATTTATGAGTTGACCTTGACTAATTCTTTTTTATTTTCATTGGTGGAGACCTCTCGTAAACTGGGTTGAGTCGTGGACCTAGAGAAGTCCTCCTACCCAGATGGCGTAGCAGATTGCCACGAGCTTTGTGTGTGACCCATATTATCGAACGTGTGCTAATGGTGATATCATCCGTTTGTATTGTCGTTGTATTCTACCAAGATCTTTGGTGCTGTTTTATGTCGAGCTTATTGGCCGTGTAAGGATTGGAGCAAGACCTGCATTGAGGCGCTGGAACCTTTGGGCACTATATGAATCATTCGTGTCAAGTGGTATCAGAGAAACAAAGGAGAATCTCGTATAACAAAGTATATGCATTTACATGTAAAGAAATGACGTGTGCTTATCTTATGCTAAACATAGGTGATATGACATATCAATTCATTGGTAAATAAATTTATTGTGACTATTTAAGATTTGAATCAAGTTTTTTATCTACCAATGAATTCTCATGACACCAATGTATATCCCGAAAAGTTCACTAAATAAAAACCTTAAAAACTCGAAAAGGCCAAAAAAAAAATAAAAAAATGGGAATACAACAACAATTTTTACACAATCTAACCAATGCTTACAAAAACATAAGACCAAGCAGAGATTTTTAAATTCAAACGCTCCTATCATACACTTCTGTAAATGTGAAGGTTGCCTGAGAAGAAGGTCCTGGGGATAAAGTTGAAGAGTCCAAATTATCAGAGCCAGAGGATAAGAAATTGGAAGAGGGGTGATTGATTTTAGCCTTGGTTTTAGGGGCACTTTTAATATTTAGGTCCATGAAATCAGTGATTATTCCCGGCTTTGTTATCTTATTTTCATCAAAATCCTTCTCCCTGGTTAGCATTTGGACAACACTAGACATAGAGGGTCGAAGTTTAGGAAAATCTTGAGTGCAGACAAGACCGATCTTTAAGAATCTGCAAGCCTGTTCAGGGTCGAAATCTCCATTAAGTGCTGTGTCTACTAGTGATACAAGCTCCCGTCTTTCATGAAGTTGCCATGCCTGGAACACATTATCAGCAGTCATCTACATGTCTCAGAAAATAGCTATCTAGCAGGATATCAAAGATTTGTGCAATACGAAATGAACAGAAATAATACGACCACTTTTTAGCATTATTTAGTGCTACAATTTAACTCTAGATATGACTTAAAACAAGTTTTCAGATTATGAAATATTTACGCAATGGTAAAAAAGCATGTGATGTCTGCATTGTTTTATACCCTTTCAAGAATATATTTTTCTTCAGCAGGTAACCATGAGTTCGAGTTGCATCTACCACTGACTATTTCGATAAGAAGAACACCAAAACTGTAAATATCTGCCTTGAATGTAAGCTGGCCTTTCATCGCGTATTCTGGTGCTAAGTAACCTCTGCACAATAGATATAGATTCAGGTACAAGTTAGTAAATCACGACATGAGAAATGGGGCTAAGACAGATATTAGCTCTATAGAATATGAAATTCACTTGTTGCTAGCATGTTTGGCTGTGCTTAAAATGCTACTTTTCCAAATTTACTCTAATTATGTTTGGCAAAATAAGTAACTTAAATAGAAGTTTGACTTACTTCCAAGCACAGCCAGACATGCTCTTAGACCCTCAGTAAACTTCATGGCGATGATTAGAACATACAAAAACATGCTTTCAATGCGTCTAGTAGGATTTTACTACTCACATGGTTCCTGCCACACGTGTACTGACGTGAGTCATGTTGGCAGGGATGAGCTTTGCAAGACCAAAATCTGAAATCTTAGGGCTCAAATCTTTGTCGAGAAGAACATTGCTAGCTTTGATATCCCGATGGACAACAGGTGGTTTGACTTCCTCATGAAGATAAGCAAGTCCCTTTGCAACTCCAACACAAATTTTAACCCGTGTTTGCCAGCTAAACTGGATGCTACTATGACGTCCACCTAATGCACAATGTTTAACAGCATCAGATTCATTTCTCTTTAGTTATATTCTTTTACACGAACTATATAGTCAGTAATTTAAGAAAAAGTGATTATACCAATAAGTGTTCGAGCGAGGCTGTTATTCTCTAGGTAACTGTAAACGAGAATCCTGTGATTTCCTTGAACACAACATCCATAAAGCTCAACTAAATTTTCATGCTGTACATCAGAGATTACTTGAATCTCTGTTAGAAACTGTTTTACTCCTTGTGTTGATCCTGGAGAAAGAACTTTTATAGCAGCCATTTTCTGATTCCATAGTTTTCCCTATTTTTCATTAGAAACAACCGTCATTCTCCAAACTGCAAAGATAATTAATTGACACTGTATAATAGGAAGAAAAGTTTACCTTATAAACAGAACCAAACCCCCCTTCCCCAATTTTATTGGTCGGGCTAAAATCATTAGTAGCCATTCTCAGCTCTTTGTAGGAGTAAAGTACAACATTGTGGACATCAGAAAGCTCTGTTTATAATTCAACATTAGTAGAATATTCTAAATATGCACAACAAATAGGTTAAAAGAAAAAGAAAACGACTTATGCACAGCCTATTCAAGAATATCGCAAGATTGCTAGAGAAAAATTATAAATAAAGGTGTAGATAATATCTATTCCAAGATATTAAGTTTTGGAGTTTACCATCATCAAGATCGGATGAATGTCTAGTTGGTGGACTCGATCTTCTACCTCGCAAGAAAGAAAAGCAAGTCATCACTAAAGGGTTCTTCACCAATGACTTCCCTCTTGGGAACTACACTGGAATTGCTTCAGTGAAACAAAAGACAGCCTGCCAAATTGATTCATACAGATTCTGTTTAGTTCTAAATTAAAATAGAAACTCATAAGGACCCTAAACAACTAGATATCTGTTAAAAAAGGGGCTGTGAAAGAATGAATTGATAAAACCCAGTAAGTGTTGGTCCAAGAATAATTTATACAAGTAAAACAGATCACAACTTCCAATTTCTGTGGCATTAAAATCCATACTTGTAACGTGTTACAAGATGTTTGTCTGGGAATTTTGAGCCACATCTCCTCCAAAGATTCAAATTTACTTCAGGTCTGCATGTGTTTGTTCACTCACATGTGAAGCTAGGTGATAAATTAAGAGCATATTTGGCTAAAAGTAAGTTTTGTTAGGAAAAAAAGATACTTTTATAATATGTTTGGCGAAAAAGAAGCTTAAAAGTACTTCTAGTCAAGCTTAGCCAAACGTGACTTAAAGAGACTTCTTTTTTAAAATATTTCCAAATATTTTAATTTTCTGTATATTGTTTGTTACCTTAACTACAATATGTTAAACCTTATATAAAGAGGGTAATGCTTTGTATTAAACACCACAATGTTATTGAATACAATTGCAAGCTTCCCTCTAATCTCTCTCTCTCTCAATTTTCATATAGATTGTTAGTAGTTGATTGTTTGTCGTCCTCAGATGTAGATGTACAACAAGAATTACTGTGCAAAACATAAGACAGGTGAAAAAATCAGAAACAACTCTATATAGTTGCAATGGTTCCTTCTGAGGAACTTTTGCAATTCTTTTGTCCGCATTACTACATATGCTGATTAAGGAACTGCTCGGCCAGTAGGTTATCTGATCTTTTAGCATTTAAAATTCCCAAATGTCTTGTAGGGAATTTTGGTAGTGTGTTGTAAATTCGATCTACATCACTGAGGCTTTTTTACATACTGAAAATTGATTTTCCCCACAGCTAAAGAAGCAAATTTTGTAGATAAAACACAAGAAAAACACCAAATTTGTTCGAACGCAATTTCCTACTCTTTCAAATTTCAATTTTATCACTTTTCTTAGTAATTATACTGATCTGGGATTGAAAGATTCTTCTTTTAATTAATTGTACTAACTTTACATTCTTAATCAGCACCCTTTTCTTATTTTAATTTTGCCCATTAAAACAGAAGCTCCAACCTAAAATAAAATCTGTGATGGAGTGTGCAAATCAAGATCACCTCCCCCGCATTACAGTAATTCACAGAACCAAAACCCAGCAACATAAAAGAAAATTAAAGAAATAAACAACATATTAAGAGAAACCCAGATGAGAAAAATACCTCGGAAATCAGAAAATTAATCAGGTGAAATCGAGAGCTTCAGGAGGTTAAGAAAATCTTGTGGTGCAATTGCAACAAAATATGAAAATAAAAATATAATGAAATGCTGAACATCTATCTGTTATAGAGATATATTGTTGTGCCGTCTGCCAAATGAGACTTCTCATTTCTTCATCTCCACACGAGGAAAGCATGCATGTCAGCACGTGTAATGACTCTTGACCAACTTCGTCGAGTGTTCACAAGACGATTGTTTTTAAGAATGCTTGACAAGGAGACACTTTCACTGTGTGTGCGGAAGAAATTTGGCTATTGATGAAGAGTTTTGCTATGTTACCACAGGGATGATGCACCCATTATGATAGTCATACTGTACGTGTACATAGACGTACATTATAGATGTACATATAGTGGTTGACATAATGTGAGTGAAATGTGGTTCATACTAGTAAATGTGGCCATTTGGTCACCCATTATGATAGAACCATGCTAATGCGTACATAGATGTATAGACTAATTCGTTATGATAACATAGTAAACATCATGAAGGAATGTCTGTGTTTAAAATTAACGATTTATATTGTCGCAAATGTCGAATTCAAAGTAACCCATAATGTACATGTCCTTGTTTGAGTCCCATTAAGGGAAAAATGTGTTTTGAATAGTCATTTTTGAGGAATGTGTGGTTAAAAAAATTCGATTTACATGTAAAATTACTTTATTAAAGCGTGCGTGATTGAAAATGAGATTTCGATCAAATGAAACTTGCGCGCTAAGAATAAATAATCTAGGATGGTCAGAGAGTACTTATTTCTAGTCGGCGGACAAACTTCCTAGTCAAAATGAAGAAGGCGCTTCATCATTCTATCGAAATGCTGACGTAAGAGATGAATAAACTGTCGAGTTCAAAGTTCAAGCAGTAATTTGAGAAGGTCATAGAGAATAACTATTTCCCACTATTTTTTAAACAAAAAAATGCTAACGTAAGAGGGGAATAAATTGTCGTGTTCAAAGTTCAAACAGTAATTTGAGAGAGACATCAAGAATTACTATTTCCCACTATTTAAACAAAAAAAAAGGGGGAAAAGAAAACAGAAAAAGAAGATTTTTTTTTTTAAATAAATTTTTTGAAAAATGTGTTGTAAAAAGTGATGATATGTTTTGAATTCTACAAAGTAACGTTGAAAATAATTCTGAGAAAAAAAAAATTGACAAACAAGCCGTAAATAGAATGAGTGCCTCATGAAGTTTATTTGGCGAGAAAAGCCAAATGTACAGGAACAAAAATTTACAAAAATTTTACCTATACTCACATGGGTGGGTCCCATGCGGGACCCAGGGTAATAAAAAATTGCCAAAAAAATCCCATCCAACCTCCCTATTGCAAGGTATCGTAATCCCCACCCTGTACCTCAAACATTTCTCTTATTTGGCAGGATTTAAAAGAATTGAGATCATAAAATTATTTTTGGACATATTTTAATTTTAAAAAAAATGATTTGTCTAATTAAAAAAAAAGGCTTTTTGGAAGGGAGATACCAAGATAGCTCGTAAAATGTATAAAAAAAAAGTGAGGGTAGAGTGTCAATTGTATTTTAATGCTTAAATCAGTTGTGAATGGGTTGTTCTCTTTGTGTTTTGAGTTTTCAATTCATTTTGTGTTTTGAGGGTCTATTTTGAAATTGTTGTAAATGTGTTCTTTTTGATATTTTGAAAAATTGTTTTCAAAAATCAAAAATTGAAAAATCTATTCACTTTCTCCCTCTCTTTCCTCTACAGTCTCCCTCTCTTCTCCCCACAACCATGGATGGTGAGTATCTCAATCATTTCTCATCCTCATCCCTCCTTCCATCATTTATACTGGCACCAACATTTTCATTTCCCACAATCTCGTTTTCATTATCATCCAACAAAATTCTTGATCCACATTTATATTTGGGATTCTTGCTCAGTCTGCCTCTCTTATTTTCAATCGGGTCCACTTCATTTTCTCCAAGCAATTCGAATATGTTAGATTGGAACCGATTTTTTTTTTTTTTTTTTTT
>CAIGRS010283821.1:0-16066 GCA_903798395.1 Fraxinus floribunda
ATGTCCAAAAGTTGTGTATATCAAAAAGACTGAATTAATTCGTTTTGAGAGCCAACCATGGATCTTCCCAACTAGCATGTGATTAATCGGTTTCAACACTTTCTTGGTTACAATTGAGACTAATCGTGTTTGTCCACAAAGTTGAGCTTGGAATCTAACTCCGATAATACCTATCGGGGGAGTTGGAGTTCTAATTTAAAAGGTTAACTTAATAGGAAGATGACTAGATGAGCCCAATTCCCTTATTTGTCTATTACGTACCACGTGTCTAGTCGAGACGAGACTTTATGTTGCATTTACTCAACATCAACTATCGAGACATATAACTGGTGCACTTTTAAAGCAAGTAAAAAATTAAACACTTGTCGGCAACTTTAATAATAATTGACACAGTACAGATTCCTGGTAAGTAGGAGAATTATAATCAGACAAATTTAATACATATTAGAACATGTTAATGGCCTGTTTCAGAACACAGAATTAATAAATTGTATTAGTTGAGGTTTTATTTTATTGATAATGGGGTATAGCTTTTTTTTCCTGTCTCAAAAACCTTTTTAACTTGCGTAAGAGCTTACGTAAGTTTTATACACGAATTCTCAACTAAAATAGTTGGGAGGAATATTAGCGTTCGTTGAGCATGTTCGATTAAGTCTAAAAAAAGGTTATTTTTATATAAAATAAGTAATGAACTTGCGGTCGAGTTTCGGGTGCGAGCCAAGCAACAAAAATACGTGGATGACTTGTACAAATTGACTCTCGAGTCAGTTCGTCGATGGCTTGCAATTTGCTCATGTTTTTGGCTCAAATAAAAAAAAAAAAAAAAAAGTTTNAACTCGAGCTCGATTCGAATGAAAATGATTCGAGCTTTTTTTTTTTTTTTGGCTCGAGCCGAGCTGATCTTCTGCTTGACCAAAAAATCTAGACTCGATTCGAGCTTTCAGTTCGATCCAAACCGAGTCGAGTCGGCTCATTTATTATTATTATTATTTAGCTCCCTTAACAAGTCAGTTGTATGTGTTACCTTAAATTTATTTGTTTTTTATCATACAGCTGCCTTTTAAGGCAACTATTGATGCCTGCAATATCAGGCAGCTGTATTTGCTGCCTCAAACAAGGCAGCAGTTATTGTAACGACCCGACCTCGCGCGGGAGCCATTATCTTACTAGACCTATCTTACATTTCATGACTTTCTGACGCGTTCCCCAAAATTCAAACCCAAGACCTCCATCATATGGGAGACTTAAGTTGAATTCTGATACCAATTGGGCAATCGTAAGGGGTAAGATGGGCCTAGACTCTCCCGAAGCGGATAGTACGTAAGATAACTGCTTTGGCGCGAGGTCGGGTCGTTACAAAAAAATGCCCAATTGATATCAAGATTCAACTTAAGTCTCCCATATGATGGAGGTCTTGAATTCGAATCCTGGGGGACGCATCAGAAAGTCGTGAGGGGTAAGATGGATCTAGACTTTCCCGAAGCGGACAGTACATAAGATAATGGCTCCGACGCAAGGTCGGATTGTTACAATTATTGTTGCCTGAAGCAGCTATTGCTGCCTTGTACAACTAAATATTTTTTATTTATTTACTTCATAAAGTTTTATAGATTTTATTTATTTATTTAGGTTTGACTCGAGCCGAAAATGAATGAACTACACGAGGTCACGAGCCAATATCCAAAAATGAGATTCGACTCGAGCCTTTTCTGAGACGTTCGAGCCAATTTGACACCCTAGGTTGGACTCACCTCATCAATGGCGATCTGAACGATACTGAATCGGGTCTTGTCCGTCCCATTTAACAGGAAAAAGAAAAATTGCCCCCATGCAGGATCGAACTACAGACCTTCAGTTTACAAGACTGACGCTCTACCACTGAGCTATAGGGGCTCTACGTGACAACATGTTTTCAGTGTTATATTTAGTATGATGTTTTTCCCTTGAGATTTCTTATTGGAAGGTTGGGTTGGTTCAGTTTCATCTTTCAAATTTCGATGGAGGAAAATACTTTCGATCCTGTAAAACACCAGTTTTATCTCATTTTCTTCATCAATTCCGGATAATAATGAAATATATTCTTTTATAATTGTGTTCATTATGGCTGTAAAAAATCTGAAATCTTATTATTTTAATTGGTGTATGTAACCAGGATTTGATTCGTGCAATTTTCCAACTCGTTTGGAAAAGAAGAGCAGCAGGTTATTCGTACCCCCCATTTTTTTTTTTTTTTCTCAATTTCGTTTCCATTTTAGTTGCTTTCTGAAATTGAATCCCACATTACAATTTTTTTTTCCTGGGCAGAGCGGGAGAAAAATGAACGCACAGAAACTATGGAGGCTGAGGTTCATTTTCTAATCAAATTTAGATTATAACCTATTCAATTTCATTTCGAAAATAAAGGAACTTTTAATTCTTTGCTAATAGGAATGGATGTTATTTGATAATTTGATTGAACATCCATCGATTATTCTATGTACATATGAAACGCCGGATAGTAAAATTACTATGATAATTTAAAAATATGAAAGTCCCCCCTTTTTTTCGAATTGTTATGAGATTTGCATAATTGCTATTATTCATAGATGGGAGTCGGCACATCAAAGAAGAATCGGCTTACGTCTGGTAAGGAATCCACACTCTTGATTTTGCTTCTGGTATAGAGCTCGGTTCTCTGGACTTCATGGGTATCTATAATTTGAATGCATTGTGCAAATGCCGTTTTGCACTTTTTATATGGTTTGGATTTTTAATTATTTGAGAATTTGTGCATCTTCATGTCCTAACAATTGATTCGATGTTGGACATTTATAAATCAACAGAACATAAGAAGGTACTTTATGATTGCTCTATTATTGTAATCTAGTGTAGACAATTGTACATAGAGCTATTAACCAAACATATCATGCTCCAAAGTAAGATTGAATGTTATAGCCTTTTTGAAGCTTAAATCCTTGTTACATTTAATGAATATGTGGCGATGAAATCACGTTGAAACCAAGGTTACATTGTTTCCTTTCTAGTTAGATTTGCTTTTGGCTGTGTCCTGGTTGCAAAGGCATTGTGGATATCTATTCTGAGGTAGAAACAGAAAACTGGTTTGTATCTTTGCTGATCTACGCAGGTTCTTTTAATCATTTGTATACACAAGAAAATTAGCTGGAGGTGAACCAGCTGGCTGGTAAACCAAAGTAAAATCATATGTAATGTTCCTTTTGAGTTTTACATGAATTTCAATATTATCATCAATGTTTGACTGGGGGCTTAATTCCAAAACAGTGCAAGGTCTAGTAGTGGCGGCTGTTGGATTTGCTTGTTTTTAACTTTCTCATTAGGTGATGAAAACTCAGGCACGGATGGTTTAAGAAACTTGTTTTCCATCCTTTAAAACTAAATCAAGTCTTCTCTTAACTTACTTGAGCATTCTGTTTAGCCTTTCTCTGAGTTATGCTGTCCTCAAGTCCAACAAGTGGACCATTTAAGTTCTATTGAAATCATGTATTATTTAATTTAGTTCTTTTCTTAAGTTTTCTCTGCAGCTAACTTACGTCTATATGCAGCTAATGCAAATGCATTGAAGCTGAGCTGTGAACTCCTTCGACTCTTTGTGACAGGTGACAGCTTAAAATGAAAATCGTCCTTTCTTTCTGCTATTATTTGTAATTTTATACTTCTTTTAATGATATCTCATTCTCTGCATCACTTTGCAAAGGTTCAAAAAAATTATTAATTTATTACATATTTTGCTGTTTTCAATGCTGTAGAGGCTATTCAACGTGCTGCTACAATTGCTGAAGCAGAGGGTTCTAATAAAATAGAAGCAACTCATCTGGAGAGGATACTTCCACAGTTGCTTTTAGATTTTTAAGTTGCATCTGATATACAGATTTATAACTTCTGTGTAAGTTTAAATGTTTTACAGTTTGGAGACAAGGTGGTTTAACTCTACTTATCCTATTTGAATGTTGAGTACTGTTGTGAACGGATTTGTGCAAGTATTATCATGGTAGGAATCATGTTTCTTAAAACTCATTGAGCACATGATTGGATCTAATCAGTAGTGTGGGAGAAAATGGAAACTCCCTGCTTTACTTTGTTTTTGTTAGAGCACATTAAGATTATTCTTGTTTCATTGAAAGTGCCTTTTGATCAATTTTATTGTTGTAAATATTGGGTTCATTTGTTGAGTCTTTGTAGTCCATGTAAAAGACCTCAAACATATTGGATCTTAGTACGGAAACTGTTAGAAACTCAAACAATCAAGATCACAGAATCGCTTTGATACCACTTGTTGAGAATCGGGTCAAATAATAAAGATGAGAATAATGTGAGCAATATGAAAATAATGGATCACACAACAACAAGATTTATGTGGAAGAAGATGACAATTTCAATATACCAAGAAACTAAAATTGTGTTTACAAGATTTGATACTTCAATCTAAATCTAAACATAAATAATTCTCACAAGTTTCTAATGTATACAACAATGATCAATTGTTATGTACTTATGTTGAGTCCATGAGAGCTTACATCTCGTGGAGTATTTATAGGAGCCTAATTTTGAAGTTCTGGATGAAGTAGAATATAAGAATCGTGATGAAAATCCCATTCTTTCCAAACAAGTTGCGCCAAGGCACCCAACCCATGTTCCTTATTCGCTGCCGGTGCCTATGCACCACGACCGGCGCCTAGACGTCCCGTTTAGGACCCAGTGCTTCCAAAACACTTTTTCATCCATTCCATAATCATTTCCCCAATCAAACTTTCAATTCACGATGAAATGTGATCCCTTATCAATCCCTTTTATTCAATACCCATTCCCTTCCTTGTAAACAATTGATTTTGGTTTATTTAAAATGACATCTTGTATTATTAAAAAAAAGTTGAAATTTAAAAGACGTACCTACTTATCAGTATTCAAAATTTGGACTCTTTTTAGCCTGATCCCCGTATCCTATATTTTAAAAAATAAAAGACTCGACACTTGGATACATACCCGTATCCGATACGCGTAGCATCATAGCCTTTCCCTAATGAACTTTGTTCCCTTATCAATTCGGACTTCCAAACCAAAATTATCTAGACTTCCTCCATGAATCGAACTTTGAAATCATATGGAATTTAAGTCTTAACCTAAAAGAAACCTATTGTTGGAAACTGGAAAGCGGTATTTTATGTTTACTTGAAAGTTGAATAGGAAGTGATATTTTATGTTTACCTGAAAGTTGAGTTACAAAGACAAGAATGTTCTCTTCACTCTCCAAATAGAAATATCGTGCACTCTCTCTAGTTTCTACACAATGTTTTGCATTATCACTCTCTTTCGGATTTTGCCATGATGTGTAAACCGTCCTACATGCCTAAAGTTCGGGCTTTTAATCGTTCTTGTTTGGGGGTGCAAAAGTTAGTTCCGTATAAATTTTTGCTTCTATTCTAAAAGTTATTAAGAGTACTTGGACCAGAATATTCTATTGGTTGCTATTACTTGTGTCATCATCTTGTAATGTCTAATGTGTATTTTAGATTAATTAGTTTGACTCACTAAGTAATAAAGTATGTTATGGATAATAAATATACTTGAGCCATAATGTGATGGTCTTATTTTTATACTTACAGCTTCCCTATTATGTTTGAGCTGGTTCATTTAGCTGAATAACTGTCTTTTAGAAAGAGAATCTTTCTTTATTACTACTAATCCTAATTTGAATAAAGAGGTGGAGAGGAAGGGATGGTATAATTCATAGCACTCTTATTATAAGTTCTAATATTGCTTGTAGATGGATTTAATTTTAAGAGACACTGCTATTATGTGCAGATTCATTAAATCAATCTAGAGGTGACCCACAAAGTTGACACATCACAAATAAAAAAAAAAGGTATTTTTTGTTGTTTTTCGAGGTTTATAAAACATCTGGTTCTTTTGGTTTTGAATTTCTTTTAGATTCCAGTCAACCAAGTTCAATTGGGGGTGGGGTGGGGGCATGTAAATTGGGGGTCTACAGCAAAATACAAGTTAAGAAAAAGATGATAGCTTTTTCCATTCTTGAATTCAATCTTCTTGCTACTTTGTACATTTCTTAAAAACTCATGATGAAAACTCTGCACTCTTTGATAACTGGAAATTCTGGATGCTGGCAACACTCTTAAAATCAAAGATCACTCACATGATGATGCTTTAATATACAATTTCTATATCTCTTAGGCTGCCATCACCTTGAAGATTTATGGTCAATAATCCATCTGCAGAATTATAGGTGAACTCCTCCTCCTTCATATCCACCTTACAACTACTAGGTTTTATACTGGAATATGATCCAAATCGTCCAGAACCTCTTGCTTTGATTGTTATTGTCTCCTTAAAGCTGAACTCTTCAATCGCTCCCCCCGAGTTGTACATGTCCATTAATCCGATAGGTGCAAAATGAAGATTTTCATTGATCTCCTATTAATAAAATAGGCAGTTAGAACTACATGTTAGTCTTGCTCGAAATTAGTGGATTGGAATAGAAGTGTTGAGAGCTTTGCTCACCTTGATTGGTGTGACAGTAAAAATTTCGCATTTTAATACACCTAGAGACACCGGAATGGTTTTGTTCTTTGGCACCCTGGAAAGAGATCCTGCAACATGAAGTGTTCAGTATTCAGATTTCTGTTTTGTTGAGTGACTATATATTGAAAATAATGGCAGATGACTAACCTGTATTGAATGCATATATTGCACAGTCTCCATTCCACGTTTCCCCTGCAATCTCTTCAAGGAATTCAACATCAAGGGGACTGACATGGCCCGTAATTTGTACAGCATTTAATGTTGAGTTTGGACTGGATTCAGGAGCTTCTTTCATCAGCCAACTTCCTGCACCCTGGCAGTTGAAAGCCCCTATTACTCCGTTTAGCTTATTCAAGTTCCATATCTTCATCAAGCTGTTTTACGTCATTAAATAGAAATTTGTAGTTAGTAATGGTAGATGGAAGTAATATGTTGATTAAAGAATTAAGCTATTAAAAATAAATATAAAAGATTACCTCTTCCCGTCCATGACTGGATCTACAAATAGGCAATCTCGAGTAGGTCGGCCAGCATATTTAGCTCTTAAGATGGTTCCATCAGAAAGAACAAGTTTCTTGAGGATCTTGAAGTCATGTTTGCCTGGCTTGTCACTGTAATATAAATGATGCGTTTTCACATTGATGAAAAAATTGAAAGCCTATTATATGTTTCTAAGATGTGGAGTGATAGAAATATCCTACCTAACATACACTGGACATCCTCCCAGTGCTCTTGCTGCTCCATGAAACTCTGCAGTATTGTGGTTGCTCTATATTCAAGAAAGAAAAGGGAGTCGGTATTTAGCTAGCTTTGATGTATTAATTTTTGTTATATTTGAAATTCAATTTACTGTTTCTATGCTGATCTTTAGCCTGACAGGTCGTACTTAAACATAGGAGAATAAAATCTTCTGGAACATAAAAACATAGATAAAAGATACTTACATGGAACATATCCCAGTCGGGCACGGCAGTTTCCCCGATAAGAAGACTGTTGAAAGACACTGATGCAATATGTAGTGTCTGAAATGTTGGTTCATTAGGCATGAAATCCTCTGAGGCTCTAGCTGTCGCACTCTTCTTTGAACTAAAAATTGATCATATTTAAAATAAAAATAAATATCAGACATTATTCAAGATGCTGAAAATTTGAAGCTATTGTAGGAACTGGCGTTCAGTGGCTTCACCTAAAAATGTTGTCTGAATTGTGACACATGCAACAAATTAAGTTATTTTCTCTGAAGTTCTTCTCTATAGACTCATCAAGAGCTTCATGGTACTGTTTACTAATTGAAACTCGACCACCATATCCCGAACCTAAGGTTTGTATTAAGTTCTGGACATCAACCTTGACACCATCAACTCCACTATCAGCAAGGTAGCTATGGAGGTCATTGTAGAAGTCATACACCTTATGAGGGTCTATTACTCCAACTCCATACTTCTCCAAACTGTCCATGGCTATGTCTCTAACATTCCCAATATTTCCTGGCGATTGAACTGGATAAGCAAGCTTAGGATTGTACTTCTTTAGTGCTTCAGAAGAAGGAGAAACACCTCCCCAGTATCCAGCTAAAGCATGCCACATATAAACATATCTGCATCATGTAGTAACTTTGAGCATTTACTCATTTTATGAAACAGAAGTTTGTTGTCATTTTTAGAACTCCTGGAAACTTACTTTAATCCATAGTTCTCTTTGATTGTGTGGATAAACTCTTTGAGATTAGTAGATGAACCGTCTGATTCTGAGCCCTTGAACTTGCTGTTTTCCTTGATATCTGTTAATCTGGTGGCAAATCTATACAAAGGTAGTAGCAGTACATTATTAGTACCATGATCTCAAAGGATTTACAAAATCTTAGTAGATCTTGCAGAGAGGACATACTGGGTTCCTTCAACACGAGGTTGGCCTTCCTTTTGAAATTCATTTTCTGTTTCTTGCCATCCATCATCTATGATCAGGAATTTAGGGGAAATCCCACCTTCTTTAAAACTGAAATACGAAGTCAAAGTTCATGTGATTGAGTAGACCTGTTTTAGTTTTGTTCAACTACGACGAAAACTTTTGATGTAGTTAAGGTTTTGATGTTAAACCTTTGAAGACCCTCTTTGATTCCGTTTGGATCAACTTCTGTGTAGAAAGCATCCCATGTACACCATCCAAACCAATCTAAATGGGCAGGGGCTTGTCAGTAGAAACATGATATATTCTTAGTTTCAATGTTCTAAGATATAGTTGAACAAATTGTGTGGTGGGGTAGGGGTGGGGTAGGGTCAAGAATCATTTTTACCTTTTTGTTTTCAAGGTGAGAAAATGTACCCTTGAGCTTGGCCAATATCCTGCAGAAATGGGAATTTGGAAGCATCAGAATATGAAATTATAGTACAACTGCCTTAATAAGTAAATAAATCATATTGACAGTTGAAGAAACATACTTAATTGAATCCTTGATCAGTTCAAATGGGTTGTCCCCTGAGCTGATGAAAACTCCCTCTAATGCTTGAGAAGTTTTGACATCAGGATCACCTTAAAAATGCACAAAAATCAGACGGGACCATATATTTCCTGGACATTCCAGTAATACCCGACACGATTGGGTCGGGTAAAGGATTTTTGAAAAATGAAAAGCAAACCTACCACTTTCGTAGCAGAACTGAAGCTCATTTGATGGAGTCCCTTGCAATGTTGTCCTAAATAGTCCATCCAGTATAGGCAATACAAGAATGTAAAATTTATTTTCTGAAGTTGTTGTCTCCACAGAAATTTCATCATCAACATCAAGTACTGAATCTTCTCCTGCTTCCAAGAGAAGCATTTGAGTCTCCATAGGGATATCACTGGCTGATTTTCCGACACGTGGAATCATCCACCAGATCTTGGCTATGAACAGACACATGAACTTATAATTCCTGAGGAGCAAATTAGTTGGGTCACAGAAGGGCAATCGCTTATTTCTTAAGCAAGCGTTTTTAAGACTAAGGAGTCGGGGAAAAGGAGTAGCAATGATAAGAAACACACTTACTCGAGAATTCCAAGATTAAAAACATGTTGAGAACTTGAAACTGTCGAACTTGCTCCGAGAAAAGCAGCCTTCGAACCCACCGGAGAAATGACAACATTTTCCGGTACTCCTGTCAAAACAACCTTACCGCGCACCATGAGGCAGCCATTTTTTATAACTGGAACTGCAGTTATTGTCATCTTTGCCTAATGTAATCTCTCAATGCCTTCCCACTTCAACTGCACAGAATTGAATCAAAATGAAACCATATATGAAGATCAAAACAATGTGAAAACTTACACAAGAATGCTAATAAAATAGTTCAGACGTCCATAGTGAAGAGGTTGGAGATTAAAATCCAAGAAACATGCAATCCTAAGCAATCTAATGAAAATGGACTTTCAGCTGATAATTCAAGAAAATCTAAAACAAAAAATAATCTACCTTTTTTTTTAACCTATACGACTTTGGTATAGCCTTCAAATGTAGATTTCAAGAACAAGGAAGAGTTAATAATCAAAGGTGAGAAACCCAGATCAAGAATTGGATTCTTATATAGCTAAACTAGGACAAGTAAATCCAAAACCCCATACGCAAAAACTATAGGTTTAATCGTAGATTCTTGGGTGTATTATGCTGATTATTTTAGACCAATAATATTTTGGTAAACGACATATGGGATCAACAATCCAAGTAATGTTGATATGGATGTGAGTCAGCATCGACATTAGTTTGTGGATGTCAATGTTTAAACACCCCCCCCCCCCCCCCCACAAACCTGTCAACGGTATTAGAAGACGACCACAATTCAAGTTTGCCCAGGGGAATCCAATGTTTACTACACGTGATAAGAATCAACTAGAAGCTCTATTATTCTCGTTCCAAATGAGTCTATAAAAATGACTACTTTTCTAAGTCGAGATAAAGATATTGACCGTCTAGTTTCTACAACTTGAAATAACAAATAGAGAAGTGGATGCCCGTGGAAAGGGCCCCACCCACTTTTTATTATATAATTTGTCTTCATAATGTATAATAATTATTAATCACTGTTTGAGCCACGTTAAAATTTTCATTGATATTTTTTTACTCATTTTCAGTCACACATTCTTCAATAAAATAATATTTTCCATCACATCAATAACTTTTCCTTATTTTTCAACCACACATTTTCCGTCAATCTACTATTTCAAAATATGTTCTTCAAAAATAATGTGGCTCATACACCCTTAGGGTCCGTTTGATTGTAAATGTGAAAATAAAATGAATTTCAGGGAAAATAATTATCTAGAACTTATTTTTCAGATAATTGTTAATTAAGTGTGTTTGATTGGTATAATTTTCCACTTGGAAAATTTTAAAATTTTAGATCTTTTTGTGTTCGTTTGACTTTATTTTACATGAAAATAGTCCATTAAAGTGATAATTTTTTTTTCACAATTGACTATAAAATTTGTTTCCATTGCCAAAAAGTTTTAAAAAAAAAGGAAAAAATAAAATTTTTTAAAAAATCATTTTTTCATCAAAGTTTAGTATTCGTTTGGTTTTGTTTTACACGGAAATCGTCCATTAAAGTGATTTTTTTCTTTTTTATAATTGGTTAATTGCCAAAAAAAAAAAAAAAAATCAGAATTCGATTTTCCCACCTTTTCATTTTCCTCCACGCCTAGAAAATGGCACATGGAGGGAAAACTTTTTCTACAATTGGATGGAAAAAGTTTGGACATCGAACAACACAAAAGATGGAAAATGAAATTTGAATTCCATTTTTCATGAAAAATCCAGCAGAAAATTATTGATTTAAACAGTTCAAATTGTCGTGGATGGTCAGGCAAGAAAGTAGTATGATTGGAAGATGGTCACATGCCTAAAATTATTTTGTCATCACATGCATCATAACCCGTTGAGTGGTGGAGTTGGCCGTTGGGAAGAGAGAGGGGAGGATGAGAAAACCGGTTTGTTGTTGGTATTCGATTCTCCCTAGCCGATGTGTATACCTAGGAGGTAGGTGAGATTTGATNTGTTGTTGGTATTCGATTCTCCCTAGCCGATGTGTATACCTAGGAGGTAGGTGAGATTTGATTTGAGTATTATAAAATTTGTTAGTTATAATCAAATCTAAATCCAAGAGTTTCAAAGCAAATTTCTATCAACTTTCGCCATGGCTGTCAGACTTGACATTTTCCAAAAGAACAAAAGTAACATTTTTCTTGTCTTACTGTCACGCGTGGTTTTTCAGGGGATGTCTAGCTGTGGTTTAAAAATTTATTATTTTTAATACTATCCAAAGTCATATTATATCCAGAAGGACCAAACCGGTAAATCCAAGGTCGAGCTTTGAAATTTAACGTTGAGTAAAACATATAGATTAATTTAAATTTGATGAGAGGTAGATGTCGATGTTGATGTTGATGTTGGCATTAAACATGTTTATAACCATTTTGGAGGCCTTCTTTAGACTTTAAGGGAAATTTTAGTTGGTTCCATGTTTAATTAACATATTAGTTAGGTAGTAACTAATCTTTATGATGAGGATATTACAACAATATGATAAGTTGGCTAAATGCACATATTTGTAAATTGGATTGAGTTTGTTAAGGGATAAAATCTCACATCGAATAAAGATGAAAATATAGATCAATTTATAAGAGTTTGGACTACTCATTTTAATAAGGTTGATCTTATAAGATGAAAACTCAAATCTTAACATGATATCAGAGCACATTAAACTCTAACGAACAATTCGATCCGATTAAGACTAAAAAAATGAGCATATGAATTTCAAAATTAGTCTTCTCAAATGAGCCACCATCTTATAGGAACATGTCAAGGAATAAAATTTCACATCAAACAAAGATGAAAACATAGACCAATTTATAATAATTTGTGTTACTTCTCTTAATAAGGTTGACATTTTAAGATGGAACCTCAAATATTAACATTGATAAACAATTTTACAAGAGTTTGAGCTGCTCATTTTAATAATGTTAACATTTTAAAATGAAACCATAAATCTCAACAGTCTTCACAGTGCCTAAAAACTTTTAGCCCATATTGAGTTCCTCTAAAAAATACTTTTTAAAATCTAAATCAAAATCAACAACGAATTTTTACTACACATTTCATAAGATCCATAATCTTTTAACCACACGTTTCATCTATTTTTTTCAAAATTTAATTTTTATCTAAATCAAACAAGGGGCTTAATAAAATTTTAATCTTTACGAGTATGGGGCAATCTGACCTTGAAAAATAAGCTAGAAATGAACTAGCTTATAAGGTGGTTCACTTTACTAGGATGTAATTTAGTACATATTTCCTAATCCTAGTTGCACGAGATTTGCTAGAGTGGTGCTTTACATCGTTTGCATTTGCTAGCTAAACAGTGAACATCTCAAAGGCTTTATCATCACGAGTCTTCACAGCTGCAGAACTGTTACCAACTAGGGGTTCAGCTTGCAGTGCGAAGATTTCATTGGATCTAGGAGAAGAAATTATTCCTTTTGAGTTAAGACTTATCTTGGCAAGACCTTTATGAATCCTTATTTCATATTCATCATCCAGTTGCCCCAAGGAAATCAGATTTCTTTGAAGATCAGACACACATCTTGTCTGAACCAGTTCTAGAGTGTGGTTATTTTCTAACTTAAGCTTAAGTGTCTTATATATGGTAAGGAATCTCATATCATAAAGCTTGTTGTACTTATGTGGAAATTAATAAAACTAAATCTGTAACCTTTTACTTGAAAAAAATGCATGTGTCCATGCACTGAAATTGAATGTTTGGGGGGATGACGATGATCATGATGATGAAAAAAAATTGATTGAGGACCCCTAGTGAGATATGTGAAAGTTTCAGGATCATGACTGCAAATGTTACTATAAAAATTGATAATGTGAAGCAAACAAAGCATTAAGACTTTAGAGGTGTATTTGGTACTGTATATAGTTAGGGTGGACATAAGTGGATATTGTTGACCTCTTTTTTGTAACGATGACGTGGATAACAGATGACGAGCCTACTCGTGTTTATGCAAGCAAATTTCAACACGTTTTGACCGAAGACTTGGATGGAGAATGTTACTATATAAGGACGTGAGATATGTTCTATGACGCGAGACAAAAAATTCGCCAATACACATTTATTTGCAAGTTGGAATTGGCAGCCATTGCCCCAATCTCAAGAACAACACCCCCTTTTGCTTCCATCTTTCCTCTTCCCGGGTTCCCTGTCTAATTCTTTGTTCCAAAATCTAAGAACTATGCTATATGTACAGTTTTTTTGTACATTCACTTTGACAGCCTCCTCACATAAAAAGTGGGGTCCACAATTATAAAAATCGCGGGCCCCACCCCCATGTGAGGGGTTGTCAAAAAGGCTGTACATTCAGCATTTTTGAAAATCTAATACCCTCTACTTGTTAATTGATATCGAATCATGTTACTTGTACAAAGTTAAGTTACAAATTTGGTTTATAAAATACGTGTTGACAACATCTTGACCAATGATTTAAATAGCAGTTAATGACCTAGATCTTGACACATCATTTTGTCAATACACTTTTATAACCATCTTTGTACAAGTAGCATAATTGATATCCACTATAATTAATAATAAATTCTTTATACAACGAAATTCGGCGTTCAAAACATAAGCTACAAAATTAATTACAATGTTTAATTTGACGTGTGCTTGTTTATTTTGAGTGGATAGCTGAAATAAATTGTATAATTGAAATTTGGGATTGTTTAATTGGATCCTATTGTAACGAGGCTAGCCACCCCTAAATTTTACAATATTTAGCCATTTGGTTCCTTGCTAGTTGCACCTTGAACTTTTATTACAAAAAGTAATTGTCCCTACCACCATTTGAAGGGGCGTTTTTATTGACCAAAATTAGAAATAATCTAGAGAGACACATTCATTTATTTAAATTTTGTTGAACTTGCCACTTCACGCACATGTCATATTTATTATTTTGGCAAAGTCATGACACGTCCACATTCTTTCTAAATAAGTATCAATTAACACAAACTCAAAATGTTAGTCCACTCTGATATCATAATAAAACATCTCATTTAAAAGCTTAAGGTTGGAGACAATAGATATTCATTTATCTAAATATTGTCTTTTAACACAAATGTCAAGTGTGTGGCATGCTACTAATTCGCCAATACACATTTATTTGCAAGTTGAAAGTAGGCTAAACTAGTTCAATACATTAATCCTTCTTCTCCAACTTTTGCCAAAGAGACATTTATTTAAACTAGTGTGTGGCATGCTGCTAAGCCCGTGTTTGATTTTTTTCAAAAATCATATTTTTAATAATGAAATGTGTAGCTAAAAAATTGATAAAAGTTGTGAACAATGAAATGTGTGATTAACAACGAATTTAAGAAAAAATGAGTTTTAAGATATGGGAGCCAAACAGGGCGAGTTCTTGAATTAGTAGACTAAACTAGTGCAACACATTAATCCTCAAAAGCTTAAGGTTGTAGACAAGAGACTTTTATTTAAAAGTTATTTTAAACACAAACTAGTGAAACTGAATGTTTGGGGGAATGATGATGATGATGAAAAAAATTGACTGAGGACCCCTAGTGAGATATGTGAAAGTTTGAGGATCATGACTGCAAATGTTACCCTAAAAATTGACAATGTGAAGCAAACAAAGCATTAAAACTTTAGAGGTGTATTTGGTACTGTATATACTTAGGGTGGACATGAGTGGAAATTGTTGACCTCTGTAAGGATGACGAGCCTACTTGTGTCTACGCAAACAAATTTCAACACGTTTTGATCGGAGACTTGGACGGAGAATGTTATTATATATGGACGTGAGATATGTTCTATGACGCGAGACAAAAAATTTTAGACACCGACGATATATTTAAAGATGATTGCATATTAATAATCAATCACAAACAACTTAACTAGAGCAAGTTAATCTAAACTCAAGCAAAAGAGAATGTGAAATAAGCAAGAGTGAAGATCGAGAGTGACTTCAAGTGTAAAGAGTTGCATTACCCCTCAACTGGCATGAGTTGAGCGTTTATAGTAGTAAAGATGAAGTGATAGCCGTAGGATGAAGAGACACGTAGCTTCATCTTCTTATTCGATGCGTCTCATCATGTTGTCATATCACACATACTGGGTCATGCATCATTTAATGCATTTTGAAAATGTAGCCACTCTAGAGCTTAAATTTGAGTACATGTGTAATAAGTAGGCTGACAAGACTAGACATTTTTTTTGCTACAATGTGGATCAGATCAATTATTCGCATTAGATCTTTATGTAGAAGATCTCTTGGGAAAAGTGAATATGAAATATGCTCATTTATGATTTGAAAGTTTCCATAATTTAATTTTTATTTTCTGTTTTCCTTTCGTTTGTTATGAGAAATCTATTGATCAATTCCATTTTTTAACGAATTAAATTAGATGATTTTATATGTCTATCTTTCTAACTTGCTCTTATGGAATCAAGGTCGAAAAGATTGAAAAAAT
>CAIGRS010283858.1:0-15530 GCA_903798395.1 Fraxinus floribunda
ACTTAAATTTAACTTAAACAAATAACAACTAAATGCATTTCTAATTACTATTATCAAATATTTATAGTATAAGTACATCCCAACTAGGTTGGTACCTACTTTTACTATAATTTATAGTTTAAGTACATCTCAATTAGGTTGACACCTACTTAACTATAATATTTAATTTTTTTTATTTTTTTTTTCACGGGTCATGGTTAACCGCGGCCCGTAAAGATGCAACCCACGAAACTCGCGTGTCACACCTCCTTGACCCGTGAACCGTCCGCTCGGGTCATGGGTCGGCCCACGGTCCCGAGTCGATCTGGACCGATTTTCAGGGATCTGGTCGGTCCGTCCGTCTTGACACCTCTACCTGGCTCTAGGCTATGGCCAAGCCTCCGTACAATCCAGGCCTATTTTTACCCCTAATTGAGATTGGTAAACCTTGCTTGGTTTTCAATTTCAAAAACTTAGAGTGTGTTTGAGCCACATTATTTTGGAAGAATGTATTCTGAAATAGTAGATTGATAAATAATGTGTGGTCGAAAAAAAAGAGAAATTATTAATATGATGAAAATATTATTTTATTGTAACTATAAATTATAGTAAAAGTAGGTATCAACCTAGTTGAGATGTAATACATCTCAACTAGGTTGATACCTACTTTTACTATAATTTATAGTTACAATAAAATAATATTTTCATCATATTAATAATTTCTCTTTTTTTTTCGACCACACATTATTTATCAATCTACTATTTCAGAATACATTCTTCCAAAATAATGTGGCTCAAACACACTCTAAGTTTTTGAAATTGAAAACCAAGCAAGGTTTACAAATCTCAATTAGGGGTAAAAATAGGCCTGGATTGTACGGAGGCTTGGCCATAGCCTAGAGCCAGGTAGAGGTGTCAAGACGGACGGACGGACCAGATCCCTGAAAATCGGTCCAGATCGACTCGGGACCGTGGGCCGACCTATGACCCGAGCGGACGATTCACGGGTCAAGGAGGTGTGACCCGCGGGTTTCGTGGGTTGCATCTTTACGGGCCGCGGTTAACCATGACCCGTGATATTATTATTTCCAAACTCATTCTTTAATCATACATTCTCTTAAAAAAATCATTTTTCACAATTATTCTCAAAAGATCTCCACCAAACAGGGCATGGTTAAAAATGAACACCAACAAATTTTACTTGTTTGTCATCGTAAAAAAAACCAAACAAATAAAGAATCAACGATATGGGATTCATACTAGATGATATTTCCTATTTACAGTATAAGCTACATACGTATCCCCGACCTCACTGGATTTATCTGCTATGACATTTTAAATATAGTTATTAATCTTACAGGCATTCACGTAGAACGTTGAGTCGATTTTCTTGCAATTTCTTCCCTGATTCAATGTCTTCTTTATCTTGAACATATGTTCAATAACGAGAATTTTACGCGCAGGCATACTTTTCCCTTTTCCAAGTCTAATTTTGCTCCTGTCACTAGCCAATGTCCGGGATTATCCAGTGGCCCTCTGTACATTTGCGATGTATCCACAAATTTCAAGAGCTTCTGCGTTTGCACGGGCACTGGTGGCCCTGTTGGATACACCCCAGAATCCACATTCACTAGTTGTGCCTTCTCTTTCACTGCATTGCCTGTTAATGAAGTACTTATTGAAGAGAAGAAACCAGACTTTATGGAAATATGGTCTGATGCCCACTGCATCCAGTTAGACTGTACAACAAAAAAATCGGATACTTTAGAGTATAACAGCCTCAGATGCAAAACACTCTTTGTGCCATGCCTCTTTACGTAAAGTTGAGCACCAGTTACGATGAACGCAACATCTTCTTCCCCGGTTGCCCATCTTGGATCGTATTTCACGGGGGCTGTGCATACGTGTGAAAACTTTTTCCACTGAATAGCTTCAATGTATCGATCATCAGCTATTTCTTCCGATCCACGCCAAGTTAGAGCATCACTTAACTTATCTCGGAGCAGAACTGGAGAGTTTGATAAGTGCTGGAGATGTATTGCTAACCTGTTAAAACAGTTTTTTTTTAGTTATGAATTTAACCACTGAGTAGCATTTATCTCGTATTTAGTAGGTGAACTGGACACTAGAAGTTGAAATATTGTCCATTTTACCATTGATGACAGGGTTCTGTCTGCATATGCAAACTGACCACCTAAGATAATATTGACAATTTGCATTACCTATTGGACTTGTTGCCCTCGAGGTACAATCGCATTCCAGTAACCGGTCTTTTTCCGACTGTGACCTGATCGGAATTCAGTAACATTTAGTCATAACTCCATATCATGAAGCAACTACATCAAGGAAGGAAAAAACGAGATACATCAATGTTTTACCTGAGTAGTATTTACATAGAGTTTGGGGCCCATCAACTTGAAATGTAGAACAGGTGCTTGCATGGTCCTGTTTCTAGTTGGGCCTAGTGGTAGGTCATTGTGAATAGGAGCCCAAATCCTATGAGATTGGAAATCCAAGAAGTACTGCAAATCAGCTATAGGAGGCTTATCTGTGCACCAAACTTCATGTTTCAATATATGTTTAATGGAAGAATTTGAAACAATAAACTAACACTAGTAATTTTCCTCATTTTTTCGATATACAGCTACCTCGTATTTGTAAAAGACACGATAATTTCAATCTATATGTCTTGCTTCTTACGTATTCTACAAGAATTCTATCTGGAACATATATTTAATTTGGTCAACTAGAACTTACATCGAAGATAAAGATTGATGGCATGTGATAAGAACCCTTTGCCTGGAACTCCTCTTAATAGAGAAGTGATGGGAATGAAGTTAAAGTGAATTGCATCGGGCATCGATGGAACGGTAAGAAGCCATTCACAATGTGTAGTACTTGACAAGTCTCCTCCCCGCTTTGAACATATAACACTGATACCCTGCAAATGCCATTCAATACAATTTGGTCAAGTTTTTTCCCCTCTTCGCTGCATATTTTGTATATTAAACTAGACCGAGCTAAATATATTGCTGAACGTCCAAATATACTTTGTTGACATTCTTTCAATTAACAATGAATTGGGATATATGAAATTTGCATGCTACATTTTAAGAATGACAATGGGACGAGTTGGGGTGGCCATTATAATCCCCGTCCCGTCGGGGACTTTCGAGAAGCAAGCAAGGATAGGAATTAAAAAAATTCTCCATTAATCGTACTGTTTAATTATTTTTAAATTTTATTATGTATATTTTAAAATATGATTTAAAATAAAAAATAATAAAACAATTTTCTGCGTGATCGGAAAATTTTTGGAACCATGATTAACGTCCTCGTCCCATTCGGATTGGGACAATGAGGGGCAACGCGGGGCAAGATATTTTGGCATCCCTAAATTTTAGCCAATTCTATTTTAGAATTTATTACTAAGTTATGCTTCACAATATCACTTTGTTTATCACAAATATACCGCACACAAAATAACTATTTTTGTAAAACGTTTTGGCACAAATAAATAGATAAGAATCATAAAAAAATAAAAAAATAAAACCCCTCTTTTACATATTTGGCGTGCTAAATTGAATAAGGTTAACACAGAGAGGTCTTATTCAATTCTGTATATCCCAATGTGCCAATTATGTCATTTAAGCCCCGTAATGTAGTAGGAAGGGATACAATACACTAAAGTGCTTGATAGGGACAAGACCAAATACTTCCTATAGCATTTATTAAGGGATCCCATCAAAAGTAGAATGAGTCAAGAGTTTCACATTAGAAACTCCATTTTCAAGAGCGGAACAATCAATTCATTCAAGCACAAGCAGACATAGGGGTGGCAACCAAACCGAGCAGCTCGTCGGCTCGTAAAAAAGACGAGCCCGAGCCGAGTCGGCTCGTGGACTGGTCAAAAATATGGTTTTTTTTATTTTTATTTTTTTTATAAAAGGTTTATTCTAAAAAAAGGGACGAGCTCACGAGCCAAGCTCGACCCGCGTGTAAACAAGCCGAGCTCGTGGGTATGTAGGTGGAGTCGGCTCAGCTCGGCTCATTGCCACCACTAAGCAGACATTAGCAAAAAGATGAGAAAATCTTGTATACGATTATCAAACCTACATCAGTCGGTTCGGCACATTGTCACCACTAAGCAGATATTAGCAAAAAGATGAGAAAAGCCTATATACGATTATCAAACCTACATCTTTTGCTGTGATGGATGCAAAATTTCCGAGAAGATTTGGCTGTGGATCAAAAACATTGAAAGCCTGCGGCGCCTGGATTGCGAAATATACAAATATAATTCAGTGTCATCCAATTCAACGGAAAACTGACTTTAAAAAAAAAGAAAGAAAGAAAGAAAAATGTAAGGAACCTTGTTTTTTAGTTCTTTGGTTTTGCATTGATGTGGGGAAAAAGTGCATGCCCCAGTGAACAACTGATCACCAAGGTTATCCAAGTGGTTCTTTAAGTGTGATGGCTCCACGTTGGAAGATTTGTCTTGCCTTACTAGTACCACATCTTGACCACCTATGCTCAACCCAACAATTATGTGGGTACCATATTTTTCAATAAATCTGTCACACATCACAAATAATTGAATATCATCACACATCTAGCTTAAATAATTCAAGCAAAAATATAAGGATCATGATAGAAGTACAGGATTTTGAAAAATCCTGTACTGCCCACCAGACAATGGGGGGGGGGTGTAATTTTGGCAATTTTTTAATCACATGGGGCCCACCCCCATGTGAGATAAATTTGAAATCCTGGACCAAATTTTTTTTTTTTACAGCCTGTACTTCAGGCATAACTCAAAATATAATGAGCTTACTGTTCATTTTTACCACTGATAGCTTCTTCTTTTTCTTTTTTGTGAGCAGTAAGTTAAATATTGTTATTTAATTTGTGCTTGTTTGGGGAAGGNCTGTACTTCAGGCATAACTCAAAATATAATGAGCTTACTGTTCATTTTTACCACTGATAGCTTCTTCTTTTTCTTTTTTGTGAGCAGTAAGTTAAATATTGTTATTTAATTTGTGCTTGTTTGGGGAAGGTTAAAAGGTTAAAGTAAAAATTGACAATTAATTTTAACCGAATATTTAATGGAATATACAACTTTTGAACCACACATTTATCAACTTTTGTCAAGCAATGCCTTAATTTTGTTTTGGACTAGTTACTGAAGTTAAATTTACTTACAACTCGATCACTCCCTTAGTCTATTTTCGGTAATTTGACTAATAGAAACAGTCTAAATATTTGGTAATTTAGCTACCAACTAGACTGTCACTTTCGCTTTCCCATTAGTCAAACTAATAAATACGGATGAAATGGTCAAATTGTAACCTATGTTCAAGTTCATGAACAACTTTTAACAAAGTTTAAGACTATGACCAACTTGTAATAAAACTTTTTACTATGCACCGAACATAATTTATCATATTTGAAAATTGCGTCTTCGTCTAAAACATATCTTAAAAGAAAACTTCTAATATATTAATTATGGAGAACCACAATTCAAAAGTTAATCAAATGTTCCACATGGAAATATCATTTGAAAAAATCAAACCAGTTAATTTTCTTGTATTGACAAATAAATATGAAAATGTCAAACATCTCACAAACCAACATGGAAAATAAAAATTTAGAAATTGTTTGATTGCAAGAATGGAATTGGTTGGAAAGAAAATGAATTTCAGGAAATTGAATTGTTTAGAATTCATTTTAGTGGGAATTGTCAATTAATTATGTTTTAATGGTATAATTTTCCACCTGAAAAATATTGAAATTTTGGATCTTTTGATATTTGTTTGACTTTGTTTTTCATGAAAATTGTCCATTAAAGAGATATAATTTGTTACAATTGAGGATATAATTTGTTTCAATTACCAAAGAAATTGACTAGAAAAGTTTTTTCCACCAAATCCATGGGAAAGACTTTTCCTCAAAAGTTAAGAAAATGTAGAAAAACGATTCCATGACAAATTTAGTCGATCAAACATGCAAAAAAAATGGAAATGAAATTTAATTTCCATCTTCCATGAAAAATATAGTCTAATCAAACAGGGCACAAGGGTATGTTTGAGAGGGTCTGTCAAAATGTATGTGTAAAAAGACCGTAAGTGTAGCATGAAGGTGTGAACAGGGGATTGTCGGCTATGAACTGTGACGTACAATTTTTAATTTAAATTCTCCATTTTAAAATATCAGATTTTGATAAAAATCTCACTAATATTAGGACCAAACAATGACTATATATATTGATACTAATCTAAGGTATCAAATGCACGACACGTCTTCCATTGCTGACCATTTTTTTTTGTTAACCCTTGACATCTGATACAGATTATGATCGTGAAGTCGGGCAGTTATGAATTCTCCAACCAAGAAAATGACTCCCACCTAATACTTTGTAAGTTGTCTGTATTCGGTAGCCCTACCATTTTTATTCAACGATGACGTAAAATTTCAAGATATATAATTATGGTAAATTTCATGTGTGACCATAGAACTTTCGGGAAATTTCAATTGGATTACTGGGCTTCAATTTAATTTCAATTAACTTCAATTTCAGTTTCAAAATTCACTAGTTTGTAACCAGCCGTATCCTTAATAAATATTGATTAATTGACATTCATATTTCAAGTAATCACTTTGTGCTGGTCAACTCACTACTATATGTCATAAAGAAAAAAATATAAGCGTTTTAACTTTTTTAATCTAAGACATTGTCATAACCTTCCTCTTACTATGTATGTTTCTAGGGTGCTCCATAGCAACTACGTGAAAGATCAATTATAATATTGTTGCGAACTACCTCAGGCCATTGAGGTGAGTACTGGTTGTAAATTTCAGGTCCCCGTGGGATTAGTCGAGGTGCGCGCAAACTGACCGGAACATTCACGGTTATAAAAAAAAAATATTGTTGCCAACTAAGAAATTATCGTCGGTATAGAGGACAACGGATTATGAAATGTGATAGTGATGAAATTTGAAATTAAATTAGTGTTCAATGACTCAGTT
This sequence comes from Fraxinus floribunda, assembly GCA_903798395.1. Taxonomy (NCBI): domain Eukaryota; kingdom Viridiplantae; phylum Streptophyta; class Magnoliopsida; order Lamiales; family Oleaceae; genus Fraxinus; species Fraxinus floribunda. The sequence continues at coordinate 7,006 of CAIGRS010283858.1, forward strand.
GGGATAAATTTTGAAATCTCATGATCGCGGAAGAAATCTACCAACCTAAAAGAGAAGAAACATTATTTAAGAGCTTTCGATAAAAGTTTTAATGAATTTTGTTAAAAGTTAATAGAACGTATGATTGGAAAGCTGATAAAATTACGCTTATACAGTTTTAAAAAAACAATATAAGTGCTTTGTTAAAATTATTGATCATTCATTGAACCTGAGAAATCATAAAGTAAATAAATTTTATTTTATTCCCATCAAGTCACTGAGTTATTATCAATTTGATTACTTAGTTCATCTATCTAAGCTAGCCCCGATCGAAAGTTAGTGTACGGTAAATAAAGTCGAGGAGGATGCACATATTACCTGGCAAGAGCTGATGGATCCCAAATAGAAGGAACAGCGTTTCGTACATGATCGGCGAGAATGAGTGGAAATCGATCAATATGAACATTGAAAAGCACAATGAAATAACCATCGAGCCCTAAATGCTTGGTATTTGCTGCATCTGTAGCCCATGATCCACTCTGAAAACCAAACAATGAATTGAAAAAACCCGATGGAATTTTCCCAGGCACCGAACATTTCTGGTTGAAGAATTCCGACATCTGCACCAATTACAATAAAATTCAATCATTATGGTTAATGAAAAAATTCATAGAGTCGATCCCAAACCCAAATACCTGATTGAAATCGAGGATATCAGACTGATATCGCGTGCGTTCTCCTTTATCGCATTTGATGTCAACAGAAACGTCTTTGAATGTTCCAAAACCCGGAACTGAAAGCTCTCTTGTATCCGTTTCATTAAGCAAAATGAGCCTATCATCTCCTTTACAATATTTGATTCGAAAATCGAAGGTTAAGTCGATTCCTTTGCCAAGGCTGCTAAGAGCCCTCTGTACAATTCCATCGTTACTCATTTCTCAAACTTCAATTGGGTATGTGGGCTTGAATATATAGATAATGGAAAGCATATTGGTGTGAAAAAAAGTAGGAATTGAAGAGGGAAAATGGTAGGAATTTTCATTCTTCTCTCTTTGTTTGAGGAAGTGATAATTTGACCGCTATGTCATGTCATTTCATTTGGTAAACCGTCTTGGGTTCAAATAGGATGAATGTCTGTCAAAGCTAGGGTTGGACATGGATCGATATGATTCGATTCGATTTTGAAGAGAATCGAATTGATCCAAAACTTTCGAGTATTTAATAAATAGAACCGTCGGGTTCAAATATAATTATGGAACCATTTGGGTTCGATACCTTTCGGTTCAGTTCGGTTCTAAATTTTTTAACATTAACAACACTACATAAATACAACTAATGACATTTTCATTTGTAACTTTTACAAATTAAAGTAGCACAATTTAAAAATATATAAATAACAAGTTGTCCAATAAGATTAATTCAATGAATATAAATACCAAAAAGTAGATACTAATATTAAAACTCGGTGATCCATATCAAAGTTACAAAAAAACTAATTTGCCTGGATTAATTTGTTAATTTGTTTTAAAAAAATCAAAATAATTTAATTAATTCAATATAAAAAATTTTAAAAAATTATTTCGGTTCTCAATTCGGATACTCGTTCGAGTATTTAACTTATGAAGAACCGCTCGATTCGGTTCAGTTCGGAAGTTTTGTCCAGCCCTAATCAAAGCATTGAAAGAATTTACTTATAAGTAAATAATAGATTATTTTGTTAGTAGACGTTGAAAATAAGTTATTTATTTAAAAATAACTATTACCATACTTTCAAATAAGCCTAGGGGTAGAGTAAATTCTATTATATTCATTTCGGTTAAGAGTCAATCAAATCGAGTAGCAACACAATTTTACTCATGAATCTAGGTTGGTTTCATGTGTTATGTTGAAAAAAAAATAGTTATTAGTTTTGTTTTAGGCGAGAAACTCAGAAATTTATAATTAACTTAATGACTGAGTTTAATTGTGAAAACATGATTTTGAAAAAGAATTTATTGGTAAATATATGGTTAGATTCAAACACAACCTAGAACTCTCTACTTCTTGATTTTAAGACCTTGAAGCATGATGGGTTTAATTAGAATAGAATAGCGATGGCAAAATTCATGTCATTTATTGTTCAAGTAGGAACTAAAATAAAGGGATACATTCCAAAAGAAGAGGAAGATAAGAAAATTGAGGAGGAATATGGAAATTTAAGGGACATGTATCTTCAAGAAACAATTCTTGATTTCTGCCTCCTGTGATTTTTTGAAATCCCATTACAATCATCTTTTTCGGAAGACAATAATGGAGGTCTTCTTGAAACTATGATTTTGAGGTTTTTTTAGAAATAGCACCTACCCAACACTAGCACCACCTCTGACGACTCCACCTCCATCACACCACAACATCTCCACCTCAAATCCACAACCACCACAACCCAATTGTCCACACGATAAGGTTCGTCTTTTGACATGAAAATGCAATTTGGGGATAGAAATATACAAGGACAACAAGCTGTGCAGTGAACATTCATGCCATCGCCACCATCTAATTTCCACCTCGGTCACCACTTTCATTCACTAGAACCACCACTTACACCACAATAATAACAAAACCTTAAAATCAAATCTGATTTCAAAATCAATTTCGATTTTCATATATGAAGAAAAGAAATTCACCACTCTCTCATTCTTCCTTAATTGGGTGATAGTGACGATGGCGATGACGTCCAGTAGCCTGGATGGCTGTGGAGGTCGATCGTCTGGGTGGTGGTGGCGACGACTTTGGGGCATGGGGGGATTGTAAGGGAATGGGGAAGAAAGGGTTGGGTTTGGGTGGTGGGTTTTTTTTTCATTATTATTATTATTTAAAAATTAATCAACATGTGGTTAAACCGTTCAACTAACATGATAGCTCAATGATAACTAACCAATAGAGGGTGAATTGACTTTTAAAAACTTTTTCAAAAAATTAATCTAAATTTAAGCAAGTAAATACTAAATAGATCAATTCCAATAATAAGCATAAATATGAAAGCGATAAGTAAAAGAGAGAGAGATGATGCAAACGATGTAATTGTGGATGTTCGATCTAAAGTAATGATCTACGTCATTCGTTACGAAACTCTCTGGCACGAGTAAGGCATTTTCACTATATTGATTGACTTATGGTGTAATCCAACACTTACAACGTTTTCGGTAACTTACAAATAAGGAGCACGGATCCTTATATAATGTTGAGATCTACGGAACCTCAACACGAGAGGTATTTATGGAGTTCAAAACGTCAAAAAAAAATTCGGAAGTTCAGATGACTCATCCAGTTGACAGCCTCTTGTCCGAATGACCAATATAGCAGTTTGTACAGTAAAAATTAGAGGTCGAAACGATCAAATTTTGGATCGTTAAAAACTTTCGATCAACCGCCAGTAGTTTTTTTTGTACGTTTTGGCCCCATTTGTTTTTATTCGAAGGTTTTGAAAGATATGAACTTTTGGAAAGTATTTTTAACTTACTTTTCGAGATAAAATATGTTTTTCAAGTTCAAATATCGGTTCCAATAGTCATTTTTATATTTGATCAAATCATTGCATTAGAATGACTTTCAATGTACAAAATTGTTTTTAATGCATAGAAAGATCTTGAGCTTATGCATTTATTGTCATATATCAAAGTGTTGGTACATTTACATTTCATCTAATAAGTTAAATCTCTGATCTTACTCCGAAGTTAAGCTCTTCAGTTCTTGAATGTGTGACTTCGATTTTGACTTCCTTCATGAGTTTGATCTGTGATAGTTTTTTATCTTTTGACAATCATCAATCAATTTTCCATTGCTTGCTTTGAGAAATTATAATATCTCGAATTCAACTTGTTAGTAAATAAGATTAACTTGTTTGTTATAATTAAAAATCTAAGGTTATAATCAATCATAAGTCCACATAATTGCCAAACTAACAGAAACTATTCATTTGGACTTCAGCAAAGTTTGGTACCGTAGGTGGCACAAATGAAAGGTTTGAACAAAATCTATTACTATATGAAAGATTTGAAACCGTGGGTGTAATTTTCCCCTTATTTTATGGTCAAAGTTAATTTCTTCTTAGGCCATGGACTAAGAATAATTCCCTCGTTTTCTATTCATCATATTGAACATTTGACTTTCGCCATAATTAGTTGAATTTTCTCAATATTAATTTGTTTGTCCCAATATAATCATAATTGAAATATTCAGTAACTTGGTATGAGAATATTTATTGAGTGATGAAATTATATATTTAGAAATGGCAAAAATGGTATAGTAGCTAGTCGGCTCGGCTCATTGTGGCTCGACCCATGGACGTTTTGGACCCGTCAAAAGGTGATCAACAGTTACTTATTTTTTTCTTTGAAAAAATTAGCATTTGGTCACTTGAAAAAATAAAATAAAATTGAACTTGTGGGCTCGGCTTGGCCCTTGAACACGAGTCGAGCTCATGGGTACATGGGTCGAGTTGGCTCGGCCCGACTCATTGCCATCACTTTATAGAATATGTATGATAAACATTCGCTAAAGGATTTCAAGTTTTGACCGTAGAAATTTTCAAACTTTGAGTACATTATGTGCTTGTTCAAGTAAAGTGTTCACTGTTCAATTGGTAAATTCCTATCGTAATTATATAAAAATAATTTTAAGACTATAATTAAACCAAATTTCAAGTCAAATTCTAATCTATTTGACCAATTTTCAAAACATTGATTGATCCAATTTTCAAAACAACGCTTTCCAATGTTTCCTAGAAGAATTTGTTCACACCTTGTACCCTTTCTCCACTACCTTGTAAATCAGTGTGAATGTAAGAAATTCGGTAGACAAAAAGCCAGATTTGATAACTAGGTGCCATAAATTATGTTCTATTGCGTGTGGGTATGGAGAAAGAGACATCCTTTTCAAATACACGCGGCATATGCTTTTCATGGATTTTTTTTTTTCCTTCTCCAAAAAACCAAAGAAACAAAAATAAAAATAAAAAGGAATAACGATATCATACTAAGGTCTATAACGACTTAAAAATGAAATAATTCGTGACAAATACAGTCCATTCTATTCATATGCTAACTGTCCGAATTAAATTCTACACTGTTTTTTCTTAATGACAGATGATTGGGAAATTCGATTTCTTGTTCAAACACTGGGTTGATTAGATTTTTTTTTTTTTTTTTTTCTCAATGTTCAAACATTTGAATAATTCAATTTTCAAAATTTCTTATTGATGCAGTTGAGCTCCACTCGATTTTTCTAAATTGGACCAAGTCTATATTTCAAAATTCTCATTATGAGGATGTAAACAGATTAGTCTCTACGAAGAATTAGAGAAAGAAATTACCTTTTTTGGGATTTTGAAAGAAATTAGAATTTAGCATTAAAAAAGTTTATCATTTCCAAACTTTTATAAAAGATATCTCTAATTAACTTTTTAAATAAAATTGCTACATTTTCTAATGATTTTGAAGACTTTGATTTTCAAGTCAAATACAAATGACAACAAAAGTAGTTCACACCCTTCACAGTAGACCTATGTCCGTCCAAAATATAATCAATCAACTTATTTATTGATGGTAATTATCACTTAACGTCCACACTTTTATTACTATTGTGAAAAATGTCAATACTTTTCATTTTTTTGACATTTTCACTCTTAATTATACATTTAATTGCGCAAAACATTTTTATTTTTTTTTTATCTAATTTCTCAACAAAAAGCTGTAAAATGATGAATATATACTCTTATTTAAAGAAACGAAAAATAAAGAACTAATTGCAATCATATTCCCAATTTTTTTTTAAAAAAAGTTCAAACGAGTCCAAACAAATTATTAAAAAATCAGGAATTAGAGAGGAAAAAAAAATTCTTTCCCGCTCTTTTTCTTCTTTTCAAATTTGTAAGTAAGGGTGAAAAAAAAAGGAATTCATGAATGTTTTCCATAATAATAGTGAAACGTATAGATGTTGTGTTAATTACCCCTGACAAAACTCCTAATGGGATTATGCACACTAATAAAATGAGATTTTGCATAGATGATTACGAAAATATACAAAAAATTTGTCACTTTTTAAAATGTTGTAAAAATGTCACGAGTCCAATTTATCCTTTTAATTACATTTTGAAAACATTTAATCGTCAATTAATGCCAAGATTTGAAGTGTCTCCTTGGAGAAGCAACCCATAAAATCTAGTCATTATCAAGGGCGAAGCCAACACCTGGCGAGTCAAGGCGGCCACCCTTGTTCATGACGTGAATTGAGTGGAATTGCAGCGACCACGACTGAAGCACTTATGATGATGCGATTGCATTAGAAATTAGTAAGAAAACGAAACAGGTGCGGATTTGTGGAAAAAAGGTTTTGTTCTCCCTGATTTTTCTAAGACGGATTCAGGATTTCTCATATCAGATCAGATCATATCACTTCATCAAGAATGTGAAATTCTTGAGCAGTTAATTTGACTTTTGAGTCTGATGATGAGGATGGTTTATTTTTAAAAAGCTACGCATACAGGGCAAACCTTAAATTTATTTTATTAGATTTGAATAAACTGCTAGATGATGACATTGGATGATTCTTCTTTGACTGCAATTATAAAATTATTAGTTTCTTTCAATTATTGATAATTTTTTACTCCAATTTTGAAATAGGGTATGATGGAGAATGTATGGTAAAAAATCAATTTCTTCTTCGTCAATCTTCATCCCAAACTTTGATTTTTCAATCTTTTGTGTTAATTGCCTTTGAATTCCGTGTTAGCCTCCTTCTTGTGGTGAAAAATAGGGGTTTGATATCTTCTCTCATTCACAACGTCCCTTGTAGGTTAAATAGTATGTTGAATTTGATTTCTATAAGAATTTGGATTAAACTAAGAAGTTGGGCAGTTCAGGGTCAAAAATGGCCCCTCGCGCACATCGTTATAACTACCACCCGCGTACCTTAGAGCCAAATGGCTCTCGGGCTGGAGAAAATAGGGTGCGACGTGCACACATGTTCGCTTTGGTTCGTTCTTGAGCAGCACTCAATATTTTGGTCATAACTTTCTCTACAGATATCCGATTGAAGTGATTTAATATGCGTTAGAATTGTAATTTCAAGGACTACAATTCTTCTAGAAATACAATTTTCCTAGTTCGAACTTTGCTATCCGAAAAATGGGTCTGAAGATGAGGCTAAAATTTCGGAGCATAACTTCTTCGGCTGGAAATTAATTTATAAAAATACTTCCATTATATTTCACTCATTTGACCTCCAATTGATCTTATATGATCTTCAATCATCGTTTTGTGCTCCAAATCAACTATTGGATGTACATTTTGGTCTCCCAAATTTTGAATTTCCTTTGTTTTCTCACATTTTTCATTCCTTTATTTCAAATCCATCAATTTGCATTGAGTTCAACCTAACAAACATAATTAACACAAAATTAAGCTATAACCCTTCCAAATGACTAACAAATACTCTAATTTAATAGTTTAGATAAGTGTACACTGCGAGACAAAAGTAGTTACTTGATTTACTTATTTGTAATGTAAAGATGACTAGTAAAACATATTAGTTATTTTCTAATTCACTAATTACCTTCGTGTTCTTGAAGAATGCCTCATAAGTACGTTATTGAGGTTGTTTTGTGGCTGTCTAGCGCAAAATTCTTGGATGGTGAAAACCAACTCTCCCCGAATTGGTCTCCAACTTTGGGCACCACCTCAAATGCTTAAATCTACCCATCATCCAAAAATTTAATGTCAATAGCATGTACTATGATACAGGGTATTAAATAAATCCGCAAGCAGGTGAATTTCTCAACTAGTTTGTTCAAACTATTGAGAAATACAATAACCATCTGTCTAGAATGACGATGTTTTGCATATATTGAAATAAAACTCTCAAGATACAAACTTGAATAGATGCTTTATGTTACCTAAGCTATATTTGCAATCAGGGCAATCTACAATTACCATGAATATGATGTTTTATTGGTGGACTCCAAGACCGTAGTCGAACTTAGCTCCATTTGGTAAGATTCTGACTCGAATGTCTTATCATCTAGAGGTTATCAAAGAGACATCAACCGTCCTATCTGAATCTTCTCTTCTTTGAGGACTATATGTTCCTCTTTTGCAAGATGCTTCGGTTTCACGATTGGCGCGAGTCTCCTTTTTTAGGAGAATCACCTTTTGAACTCTCGAGCTCGTCAAAAATTACGTTATGAATAATACATTGGGTAACTAATTTGACAAGTCTTTTTGACAAATAATCGTGACCTTTAATTCCAACGCTCGAAATTTATTCGTTAAAATTCCATGAAATTCATAAACCTCATTCCAAACAGATTCTATGATTCCTAAGATCTCCCACCGTCATTTCATTTCATGAATTTCTGTGCTCAAACCACCGTCTATCAAAATTGAATATCTGGACTTCCTCCTCTCTTCTGGAAAAATTGAATCATCTTCTCAAAAGTCTGGCCCATCTATTTCTGTGCTCCATCATCCATGGATATATTTCCTTTTGCGTTCTGTTTTTTTTTTTTTTTT
>CAIGRS010283863.1:0-20790 GCA_903798395.1 Fraxinus floribunda
TTCGGAAATGGTTTTGTGAAATTAAATATATCACGAGTCCCTACTCACGGAGTAGAATGCGTTTGACCATTGACCCGAACAAACCGGATACCGGGTCCTACCCGAATACTTGGTCAAACTTGACCCATTTCCCAACACTTTTTTGTTACCACGCAAAAACCCCTATAATGGTCCGTAAATAACTTGTTTTAGCTCACATTACAGGTCAGTTATCCATCGTGGCATTGAGCTCCAAAGCATCAACAATGTGATAATCATACTATTTGTTTGACAAGTATTAAAAACGTCTAATCGAATTCTCTTAAGGCACAAGCACGAAAAGATATTTCACAGAAAAAAGAGATTCAAATATAAATTGAACATTTTATATTCCATTTGCGAGATCAAATTCGAACTAAATAAAGGAAAATGAAGAGTATTGTACGAGACCTTGAAGTACACGAGTATCTACTCACGGAGTAGAATGCGTTTGACTATTGACCCGCACAAACCGGATACCGGGTCCCACCAGAATACTTGGTCAAACTTGACCCATTTCCCAACACTTTTTTGTTACCACGCAAAAACCCCTATAATGGTCCGTAAATAACTTGTTTTAGCTCACATTAAAGGTCAGTTATACATCGTGGCATCGAGCTCCATAGCATCAACAATGTGATAATCATACTATTTGTTTGACAAGTATTAAAAACGTCTAATCGAATTCTCTAAGGCACAAGCACGAAAAGATATTTCACAGAAAAAAGAGATTCAAATATAAATTGAACATTTTATATTCCATTTGCGAGATCAAATTCGAACTAAATAAATAAAGGAAAATGGAGAGTATTGTACGAGACCTTGAAGTTGGGGAATGGATTGGGAGTGGCAGAAGACGCTGATGGTGGAGTCGGACTCGGCAACGGATCGGAGAAACTTGAGAATGTTGTCCAAACCGGGGACTCGGAGGAATGAGAACTCGGAGCGCGAGGGTTACCTCCCTGTAAAGTCTTTTCTTGTCGAGCGATTCGAACGGGTCTCAGACAGGTGAGTGTGACTCGGACTCCGATTCTGAGTTCAAACCGTAGCTCCAGAACGCCTTCTTCAGGTACATTGTGCGTGTGAGCGAGCTAGAAAGAGGGACGGAGGGAGATGAGAAACTGGAGTTGCTACGGTTAAGTGGCTTTGACAATTTTACTCGAACCATCCGAACCGGACTAGAGTCTGACCGATATCGGGAATTAGAAGATTCTTTAGTTCGATTCTCAATTTTGAACTGATCCACTCCATGCCGCCCTTGTCCTTACTTTTTAAAGGTTTAACAAATTTTTTCTAATTTTTTATTTTTTCTTCAAAAATATATTTTTATCTTCCATTCTTCATAACATTTCTCTTGGACGATTGAGGTGATTTTCCCCTATTTGATCTGGATAAAAATGAGATGTTAGTAAATGTTGATAAAAGCTTATGAAATCAGAAATGCATAATTGAAAAGTTGATAAAAGTAATAAAATATATAATTAAAAATAAATTTTAATAAATGAAGGCCAAATAGGGACTTAGAACCATGTGTATCTAAAAGTCGTCGCCACAACCAAAACAAGTTAGGACATACTTTCCAGAGATGTGCTTGGTGCACAGGATAAAGTTGTACATGATTTTCATATCGGAAGTCGAAAAAAGACAAAGAAATGTAATCATACAGGTACTGTCAGCAAGCTCCATTTATAGTTTTCCTTTGTACTAGGGGAATAACTCTTACCTTTTCTGCCTAGTTGTTCAGACCTAAGTATTCCCGACAAACAAATTAAGGTATGCGACGATTCATCTCAAGCGCTAATCATTCGGAGGTCAACCTAGGCTCCTCCCACGTTTTAGTGATTCTCGCAGTAGACTACTTCATACAACAGAAATTATAATGCTCACGAAGAACTCTGATGTAGAGAAAAATATTTGTGGATTTCACTACAAAAAAGTGCAGCTTCTCGAAGGACTGATGCTAAAAAATCTGCTGCCAAATGTTATCACCGACGGGAAGTTTTCCATCATGGATAATAACCAACCGTGTCGTGATGCCAAAATCCATTAACGACAGAAATTTGGTGCATTTCTATTGATTGTTAAGGTACCCACCTGATACATGTTCTTCTGACTTGCTCTTTTTGGTATGAGAGATTTGGCAAGTACCTTTTGAAATGGCCTGAATCTATGTATTTTCCCTGCAATAATTTACTTTGCCATTGAACAGAAAAAAGTCTTGGACAAAAAGAGTGAAAAAAGGGTAAAAATCTTGCATAACCTGTGGCTTTCAATTTGATGCAGAAGAAATAGGATTGTGCAGCTAAGAAGCATACAAGAGTGATATTGATTCGGCTCATTTCCACTCTGTCTAAGCACAATACAACAAAAGGGACTGAACCGCTATCAGTATCACACCATGTCTACTTCTCACAATCATGTACTCGGCCGGGGATAATTTACTTTAAGGACAAGATCTCTAATTCAAGTTCGAAATGGAAGCTGTTGAAAAGCTGTCAAGTATCGAGATTTTTGGCTTTCATGTCCTGTGGAAGTGTGGGTTCTCGTTCAAGTTTGGAATAAGGAGATATTTTTCACCCACCATTATCTCATGGAAGTTGAAAATTTTACTTTTTACGGGCGAGATTTTCAATTCAAGAATCAAGGGTCATCGGAAAATTATTGAACAAAGATCCCATAAAAGTGAAAAAAGGTTACATTGTGGGCGAGGTTTATTATTGAAGTCCAAAATGGAGGACATCAAAAAGCTACCGAACATCTTGATTTTGGTCATGATGAGTCGTGAAAAAAGAAAAGGGTTTCTCTATGGGCGAGGAATTTAGTTCTTGTTGGATATGGAGCTATCGAAAAGCTATCCAACATAGCGAATATTTTTAACTATAATGTCTAGTAAAACTTTGGAAAAGACATCAAATATTTCGATGGATTTGGAGAATTATTGGTGCATACCCCTCATTATATAGGAAGTAGGGTTTGGTTTTTCGATTATGAAACTATGTTTAATTCCAGCTAACAAGGACAGGAAATAAGAAAGGACAGCATTTATTAATTAGCGTATGGAACAACATTATCATTATCAGAATTTAAGAATCCAGAACGGCCTCTATATACTTTTCAAAGTCTAGGGCATAATGGATGTTGTTTAGCAATCACTACTGCAATGTAAAACATTGTTATGCTAAAATATTAAAATCTAAATTTTAATCTAATTTAAAGTCAATAATTAATTTTAACCAATTATTTCATAAAATTCATATCTTTTCAAAAACACATTTCATCAAATTTTATAAAAATCTACTAAAAATTTGAATTTTAATCCCGTCAAATAGAGGCTACAATACATTTTAGGGTTATTAAATTAAGGATTAATCTTTATGTACATAATAACTTACATAAAATTTTATCTAGGGGACACGTGGCGACCCCCTATTTGGGGGGCGCCTGGGCCTACAGGCGCCCTCCCAATAGGGGGCCGCCACGTGTCTCCTAGATAAAACTTTATATAAGTTATTAGGTACACGTAACACCGTCCTTAAAATAATCCACAACCTTATCCAAAAAAGATATTTATATTTTATTTTTATGCGGGGTCATCAAAAATTGAATATATCGTAACTTTTACTAGTGGTAGCGGAATCCAACAATAATGTGGAAAAAAAATTCATATTGGGAAATCTAGTTTCTTTTGTCGTTGACATATTTGAAGATGTTATATACTGATTGTGTATTCTAAAGACGTTCTCACTACAATATTGAGGCCTTTTTTTTTTTTTTTGATTTCGTAGGAACTCGCAGCTGCTACTCGTCATGGAGTCCCGACCACTGTGAATGCGTACTGGGTAAACCCCGCTTCATGTGCAGTAGCCCGTAAACCACACAGAGGTAAATCGCACTAGACAAGTCCGGTGCGACGGACTCGACCGAAAAAGTGTTGACAGGGGAATCGAACTCGTGACTTTCGATCTTCGCATTCACCTACTCCACCAACTCGACCATCATCGAAGGGGTAATTTTGAGGCCTATTTGATTCAATGTCAGATCGACCGAAAGAGAAGGAACCAAAAAGCATGAATCAGGTGGATGAGATTAATATGCTTGAATTAAAACCCCCCACTTTCCATGTGTCCGTGACTCCGTATAATATATATGGAATATGGTCAACAATTATAACATATTAGAGCAAATCTAGGAACACAATCTCAAAAGATAACAGAATCTCAACCCCTATTGAAAATTCAAGGTTTCAACTTTCATATTTTATCTCAGACTTTTTTTTTCTTGCTACATTGAGTAAATGGCTCAATTTAAAGGCTAAAGTTGAGTATACAAAAAAATTCGTTCCGACACTGCCCTGTCCCGAATGGGGTGAAAAAAATCCGCCCTGACAGGTTGGTGAGGTGGGAGGGGGGGTGCCCCGCTCCGAACCCGCCCCGTGAAGAATATAAAAATAATTAATTACAAATTAAAAAAAAATTAGTTAAAAAGAAATTTTTGAAAAAAAAAAAAAAATTTAAACGGGCAGGGTGGGATGGGGCGAGCCCCCGCCCCGTTGCCATCTCTAGTATCATGCATTTCTAATTTATTTATTCAAACAAGCCTTCTTTTTTTTTAAAGATAAAAGAACTTCACATCAATTAAATATCAAAGAAATAATTGACATATAAGGACTAAGACTATAATTCTTTTAAGATGATTGATCTTTTAAAATGAAAATCTATATGTTACAAGCATTTAAAAAGTTCAAACGAACAATTCTTATGTTCAAAGCTCAAATGAGCAGTTGGATTTCAATATCGATATTTTTGAATAAATCAACATCTTGTACAATTCAATGTAATGAATATTTATAAATTGTTAATAAAGTTGTAGGATTTGGACGGTGAGTAAACAACGACTACGGATTCTCAAGTATGTCTTTTAGCAAAGAAAAAATTGTTTAGTTGAGCACAAGCAATTAAATCATATTTTATTAATTAAATAAATACAGTGCAATATTGGAATAATTAATTAAAATCAGATGAGGACAAAAGCGTATATTTGGGGTCTGCTTCAAATGATATTCTGTTCAATTGAGTGAAAAATCATTAACAGACAGGTTAGGTCGGACAAAATAAAAACCTTAAAAATCATTGTAGAAGAAATTATTAAGTATATTTGTTTAATCATTTTGTCTTTAATTGAGAAACTGAATACCAAGTAAAACTCTGCTAGATTCCATTTAATATGAACTGTAGATTTTAAAGATTGAGCGGCTGCTAAAATTGGTAACGTGAGCTGATTTTAGAATCCTGCTATAAGTACAGATTTTTTTGACAGAAAAGTTACACAGATAACACTCAGTGAGAATTCATTGGAAGATGATAAAAAAAAGGCAAAGAGTGCTGCCACGACAACACCTTGTATGAATTCTATCAAACAATCCCTACACTCGAGGCTTAATTCATCGAAAAATCATAGCATTCAATGAGGATATATGGAAGCTAATTAATGATAAAAACAATCCCCAAAAATAGGACCCTTGCAAAAAGGGTGACAAGAAAATTGTTTTGAGAGAGATGAAAAGCATTCATAGGCAAGAAGAAGAAAGATGGATCACTGGCAAAAAGATTTCATTTACGCTTTTGCACGAGCAGTACACATCTAGTTCAATTTTCTGGTTATCCTTTGATCATCAGAGATAATGTCATAGAAAGAATCATCGAGTTGACTATAAATTTATTGAGAATAAGGCTTATTTGTTATAGAGCACCAATGTTTTGGACTTTTCTGCCTTCTATGCAAATTGGATATGGGTACTGACAAGAAATTTATCTAAAAAAAAAAAACCAAAAAAAAGTTCTTGATCCATTGCCCAGAAAATACCCTTACCACTCGGAAAAAAGTCCATTATGATGAAAACTCACAATTAGATAATAAAATAATAAACTCAAATTGAAAACAAACGCGTAAAAAATGAGGTTTTACTCGCTCTCATAGTTGGCCAATTCAAGGAACCGATGCAGATACATTAATCAAACTGAATGGTTGTATAGCTTGAAGCTTGAACTTCAAAGCTATTTTACAAAATCCGCGAGATTCTGATCTGCACATTCATGATCCAACATGTAGAACGAAAACATACAAAATGGGGTGGATTATTTCTAAGACGTGAAATAGAATAATATCGAAATACAGCCTTGTGACCAGCAACAAAAAGAAAAACTCAACCTTTTATATTGATATAATAGATGTACTATAGTAATCATTGAACTTAAAAAATTAATGTAAGCAGCAAGAAAATCTTCACACAAGATATTAGAAAGAAACAGTCAAACATACAGCAGAAAGTTCAAAGAATATTACAAGACATTTCATTATTACAGTGATAACTGTCCAGTACAAAACTAGGGATTCATAGGTACTTAATGTGAACCCTAGAGATTAGGTGAAACAAAATACCAAAATTACAAAGAAAACATTGAATATCAAAATAGCACGGCTATGGAACCATAAGGTGCTAATATATTGTTTTCACCCAAGTAAACAACAGACACAAACCATAGCAGTACTTCTATATGCGTTGTATGTATGTTTCTTTGCAGTGTAAACAACTCGTGGTAATTTTGCAGCAGTCAATTAATTGTGCTCCATAGATAAACCCGTGTTGCAGATAATGTATGTGGTCGTTAACAAACCTCGAAATTCTTCTGGCATGAGAATATATTTGCATCACATAACATTTAGTGGCTCCCCCTCGGCATCCTTATCCTTCATCGTGGCCCAATCTTCTGTTTCTGCAAAGGTAATAGGCAACAGAACAATAGTAGTCAAAAAACAGTTTTCTTGAGAATGCTGAATTAGTATAGTGTGTCTGGAAAGATTTATAAATGGAATGTGTGGTCAAAAAATGGTTGGTTCGTTGGAATATGTGGTTGAAAATGAAGTTAGACCATTTATAAATCTATTCATACACATGTTAACATGCAGAAAGATGCTAAAATCATACAGGCTACAAGAGTTTGAGGAGTATTAAGAGTTTATCGCTATTTATTGGCATTACATGACCTGAAATAAATGTTCATCATAGTTTTAATGGCATGTTTGGTAAGGTGGATTGGATAAGATCGGACAGTATCCAAAAAGAAAGAAAGTACTGTTAGTCATGCCTATGTCTAGTATATTGTACTAACATGCTCTTAATTTCTTAAAGGTCATTCAACTATAGACAACATAATACACAACATAATACTCACTTGGCTTGTTTGCAATTGCCGAGAGACGTCTCTGTAGAATGGATGCCACAAAAAGGAAGATTGAGCACATACCAAACATAACAGTGATGGGGAATGCATCAACCTTCAAACAACCAATCAAAAGGCCTTTAAATGTCTTGCAATTAGCAATGTAAAGAAATGTAATTATAACAGTCCTTGAATTTAGGGTGTGATGACAATGGACTGCGGTAAATGTACAAAATTACAAATAAGTGTAAGGTGCTTGGACCAAAAGAAGTGGATTTGGTTTACAATATTAAGACGTGCCCTAACCAAAGGCATCTCAAGTAGATAAAAAGAAAACTTCAATAGTAATGAAAATAAACAGAAACAGGGTATTTTACAGCTAATCATGAAAAACAAGAAATAAAATATATAGCTTAAGGCCATATAACATAAAAAGATCCAGCAACGTACATTATATAGGACAATGCAAACAAACATGTTTAGGGGGATGCGGAAGAAGTTCATGATGGTGCTTCTGGCCTCCTCAGGGACGTATTGGGATCTCATCTTCATAATGGATGGCCAGAAAATTCCTACACAAGCCTCAAAAGTACAGAAGCCAAGAAGCTGGAGACAGCCCGAAAATGAGATGCCACCCCCCTTCACCTTCAATGGAGCGACCAAGAACTGCCACAAATAATAATAAGTCAGATATTATCCCCAACAGAAGGAGAAACAATACGAACAGATTGAACTCTGGACATACACTGGTCACAATTGGAAGCATAAGAGAGGCAGAAGAAATAACAAATACAATCTGCATGTAGCTCTCCACTTTAAGTGAGTTGCGGGCTAATAGACGAGATGCTATTGAGCTTCCCAACATTGAACCCAACATAAAAGTAGCGAAGATAAAACCATGGGGAATATCTTCATCATTTGGACTCAGGGCAGGTGTCCAAAGAAATACAAATGTATACATTGAACCTTCAAACAGAGACTGTATTGCACCCAGCAATGCAATCTTCTCATCTGACCAATGCAAACCATCATACTAAGTTATTTGGGATGAAAAAGAAGTGAACAATGAAATTAATAGGGAAAAAGAAGAAGCAATTATCTGTATGTAAACATATTAAGAAAATGACGACGGATCTGCCACTTGAAAGTTTCCACACAAGACTTAGTGGATAGTGTACACGGCCTACAATGGTGTCATGAAATACAGGGGATGCTATTTTGATCTTACTATTCTAGGTGATAAATTGGCAGACAGGATTCCAAAACTGACATGATTCCAGTTTTGCAATACACTCCTTAAAAGTTTCAGATTGTAGAAATTTCCTCAGTCGAGAGTACATCATACAACATAGAGACAGAACTCAAAATCTACCTGAAGCAATTGCCACAGCTGCACCCTTAAACTGAGTAAGTAAATCTTTGTTCTCTGATGGGTCCCCATAATTTTCGCTCCATGATGATAATATTATGGCCATTCCAATAGCTAGAAAGCAGGCAGCAGCATCAAAGGGTGATACTGGCCCAAGACTGAAGGTATCAACAAGCAGATTTCCAAACAACCCAGAGATAATAGCAACGAGACCATTTCCAAAAAAAACTGCCTTAGAGAAAGTTAATGAGAGCCATTGCTGATCAAAATTCCTCTACAAAGATATATGAAACATAAAAATATCATCAATATTATAAAACAGGGTAGCCTTAATAGTAGTCATATTCTTAAACAGGGTAGCTTCAATAGTAGTCATATTCTTAAAGCACTACCCTTGATAGAAAATGAAATGTAGATCAAAACATCTTGTCATATAATTCATAATGAAATGCTATTCCCTCGATGGGGCAGAGGTGCACATTTAAGTGACTCAAGTGTTGCAACCAATTCAGTATGGCTATGGGTGGCCATATTACCTGTCACCATAATTTATAAGGGGTGGCAGGGGTGTGCACTCACCTTGAAGTGTTCTGCCACAAGCCATGACTCGAATGCTGAAAACAAAAGAGATGTGGCAATGCCACCCAAAATACGTCCCAGCATAAGAACTTTGTATTGTGGGGAGTGCTTAGTTATGCAGCTCAATATATACGTTATGCAATAGGTCACACAGGCTCTCTTGCGTCCCCTGAAATTTCATCAAGAAATGCCTGTGTCAATTTTTTTGAGAAATAGAAACAATATGCTTAAACGGTTCTGGGATAATATCTCACTGTTTGTCTGCTAGAGATCCAACAATTGTACCAAACAACATGGAAGATCCAAATCCTGCGATAAAGAGCTGTCCAATTTCCCCCTTCCCAAAGCCATAAGTAGTGTAAAGGTAGTAAACATATGGACCCTGCAACCAGTCACCAGCTATTGCCAAATGAAAACAAAAAAAAAAATCATCAGCCAGAGGAAATACCTATCCTTGAAAAAATAATTCTACAAGCATCACTTGTAAAAGTCCATCAACGTGAAAGTAGAGATTGACATATGACATGGCAGCTAACTGCAGTTTGTTCAGGAAATAAACATGTAGCAGACTGTAACACATTCCTAAATGATCTCCTAACTCCATTTGGATCTTAGATTCAGAGAGGAAAATGACAAGGGAAAGAACGTTGTAGAATGAATCACCTCAGACCACAGAAATTTTATAGTAGAAATCAACAGCAGTGAGAAACAGATAATTCATAGATTAATGGCATAATTACTTCAAAGAAGCCGAACTAGAAACAGATAATTCATAGATTAATGGCATAATTACTTCAAAGAAGCTGAACTAACATACGCTGACTGAAATATAAACTCGTGTGATACATACACTACAGTCTACACACAGGCCACAAAACATTAAACAACCGTGCATCTAAGATTAGAGAATGGTTACTATAAAGGTTGAATCCCAACCTTGAGGGCCCCCCAAATGACATTGAATAGAACAGAACCAAACAAAAATGTTCACTCTTACAGTTGCTTGTAAAAGTAGTCATGTCAATATTATCTGCAGTCACTTTATGTCTGAAATTTTACTTCAGGCATAATTGACCAAAATAATCAAATTCGGTTGGTTCAAGATGAGTTACTGAGATATTTCTCAAATCATTTTTAACCACAAGACAATTTCACATCCAAATAATCATCAGCACCCTACATTACTCCAGGAAACAAACGCAAACTTAAATCAGATCTAGATCCGCATCAACATCCGATCCTTCTCTTATCTACAGCATTATACAACCTCACATTCATGAATATCAGATCCAAAACACGGCATTAAAGTTGCAGAAAACCACACATTCAGTAGATCAGATGATTCAGATCAAACACCTGAAACCTCAAAAAAGTGCCATTGACAAAAATTCACTCGATTCAAACCATTTCTAACAAAAACACGACGTAAATAATTAAACACGCATATAAATTCCAAAAGTACCAGATCTGGAATATAATAGTGTGAATAATAAAATATACGTACCCATCATTAGAGAATAAACAACAACGTAATTGTTCTTGAACGAATTGAAAGCAGTTGAAGTATTAATCCGATCCTTGTTTGTTTTACTCAGCTCCAATGCTGCCACCACCGCGGCCAACCCACCAAACACAGCATAGTAAAACAACTCCATTTTCCTGATTACTGTTTATCAGAGTGCAATATTAATAAATTAAGTTTTACGAGTAAACAAGTTCTGCTAAATATCAAAACGCAGGAGAAAATTGGAGAGTGTGTGTGGAAAATGTGAGCTTTCTCACAGCGTAAGAAAAAAAAAATTGTGAGCTTTCAGAAAGTTGGGACATTATTATTAATCGAGAAATTTCGGAATTGATCCTCAATCTATTAGTATTGTAGCATCTTGGTACCGACATATTTTTGTCACTAGCACTATTTTCAACCATTCAATTAAAACTACGGTTTTTGCGCATTTCTTCCACAACCTTTTAGCAAAGTAGTGGAAGCATCCCTAACCCATTTTTATTTTCAATTTCGCCCTCAACCTTTCAATAATTAGCACAACTCGTCCATCATGATAGATTTTTTATTTTTTTATTTTACCATTAAATGGTCGAGCCATTTGAAAATAAGTAATAAAAAATAACCAATAAATAAATGCATTCATCTTTTTCATTACACCCTCATCTCCCCCGCTATTATTCATTTCATCACAATTTATGTTAACATGAAGCTCACACTAATTGTCTTTATTTTTCGGTTACAAGTAATGTTATTTAGCTCTTTTGGTGTTTAGCATCAGTCTAGGAGGTAGTGAAGATTCACCTTGATTTGTCCAATGAATTAAAAAACTTCATCCGTCCCATAAAGATATATTTGTTTTCATTTTTATCTGTCCAAAATTATATGTCATTTTTCTTATTGAGGATATAATTAGTTTCTTAGTTTTCTAATATACACATATTTAATGTGCATTTTTGTTATTAACAAATTTAAACTACTCATATTTAGATCATTGTATAGGAATATATTAGAAAAAATTATAGTGCATTTGGTTTGCTGTTTTCAATTTTCAGTTTTGTAAAATACTGAAAACTTGTTTGGTCTGATATTTTTAAAAAAGCATTTTCAAAAAAAAAAAAAAGAGAGATGAATTTATAGCATAAAAACAGAATTCAAAACACATTTTTTTTTAACATTTTGAGTGTTTTCAGTTAATTTTGAACACTCAAAACATGGAAAACAATCGTTTCAATAAAGATATATAAATAAAATTTTCAAAAATTAAAAATCTATAAAATCTATAAAACATAAAATTCTAACAAATAGTAAAATTTTAAAAACATATAATTCAAAAAATAAATTTGATAAATTCTAAAAAATAAAAAGAAAAATTGTAAAAAAATAAAATCTAGTTTTCTAAAAAATAAAAATAAATCAAGCTCTTAATAATTATTTACATAAAAAAAATTTAAAAATATTTAAATTATCACAGATAAAAATATTCTTAATGTTAATCCATTTTATTAATATTTATTTTTGTTTTCTATATTTTGAATTTGTATAGAATAATTAATTTTCATGAAAATGTCATAAAAAATTTTAAAATTTCAAATGAAACATGTTTTCTAGTTTTTTGTTTCGAAAAATAGTTTTTCAAAATGATAAACAAAACACGTTTTTAATAATTTTAAACTGACTCTAAAAATAGAAAATTGAAAATGAATTCAAAATTTAAAACTGAAACACAACCAAAATTTTCCTAATCTGTGTGAAAATGGAATCAAGTTTAAAGTAGACCTTAATTGTGACTAGACACCTAGACTCGTATATCGAACATTAGTGAATAGCATTATTCTTTTATTTTGTATATATATATATATACAGATGCGGCAATAGGTTTAACAATGTGACAAGAAAATTCATTAACACGTGACAATCCGAGCACAAATCAATGTCAAGTAACCAAAAAGTATTAAAACAACATTTCAAACATATATCATTCAAGGGCAAAGCCGGCGTCGTATGGTAATCGAATTACAAGAGAATAAAATACAACTTGTGCCTTTAAAATTTAGTAGTGGTATTTTTACAATAATTATTGTCTGTATCGCTGTTGCCTGTTAATGAGTGCCGTGCACGTACAAATAAAATTACAATATAACTCCAAAAAATGCATGATTGTGGCCATGAATTTAAGCGTGCCCATCTTTATCTATTTACATCATCTTTTGCACTGCATAAATCTTATAGACACTTGCAAGCTCCACTAACCAGAGTACTAATACATGATCTTGCTACCTCGTGAACAAAATAAAGTCGTTCTTTCCCTCCCATCCATTCCTGCCAAAAGGCAGGTAAAAGTAGATTTATGATGTTCACGTGCGTGCCTAATTCACAATCAAGATTCTGTCATATATCGTCCAGTTGTCCAAGAGAGCATCTGCCTATTTCCGTGGGCTCAGGATAAACAAGTGCTGTAGCCCCGGTTCACTAGCATTCCACCCTTCAAATTGGGCAACACCAATAGTCGTCATTTCAACAACCGTCTAAAACATGTTTTGTACAATAAGGTAGACAAGAGAGGGGGTAGTAATAATATATAAAGAAATAGACCTGGCACATCAGGTACCTGGGTTCAAGCCAACTGTTAATGCCTTAAAACCAATCTCCCTCTAAAATAAGCAGAAAATTGTCCCAATGTTGTCAAATTTACCCAAATACAACTTTCTACCAACATGGTCCGTTTACATAATTGCTCCTCTGTACAAATTACAAGTAAAATTATCAAACATGGGACTTACCAATAAGACAAAACTCTTGCCACTCACGGAAACAGGATCTGAGTATTACAAGACAAATCTTAGAAATTAATAAATAGTACAGGGAGGCAGTGAATCTTCAACAACTCTTGAGTAAACTCAGGAAGTTTCTGCTAGCCGGAACATTGTGATTTCCTGCTGCTTGAAGTATCGGCGGTCTTCTTCGTCAACAAGAACAAGGTTCAAATAGTATTTCACACTAAATTTGTTGTTGATATTCTGATATGTTGGTGTCAACTCGTATGGGCTCACGAACAGTCTAATCGGAATTGATTCACCTGTAGAAACAAGTGCTTATCAAGTAAACCATTTTATTCATCATGTGAATATTTAGGACACAATACTAATCAGGAGTTGACATTATAGCAAACAAGATTTTTTCTTTTCTTCTTTATCAGTGTGTCCGGTACGATCCAATCCTTACAACCAAACAAGCCACATAGTGATCTCATTACGGTGATGAAATTCAAATTTAACTAAACTTGAGAATCAATTGGCAACACTTGTTATTTTCTCCCTGCGTCAGCAAGTCAATAAAGAAGGCCTGACCCAACCGAAAAACAGGAAAAAGTAGCCTGTGAAAAGAGGAATCAAATATTGCATGTAAAGGACGGTTCTTAGTATACCTCTAACTGGAGCGCCATCCATTAGCTCATATTTCGCAAGTGTCTCTGTCTCAACATGGGTGTTCGCACCTGAACCAGTTGATTCTCGACGTCTGATCTCAAGATCCATATTCTTTAGCTTGATTCTTACAAGAAGAAAATATATTTTGCCAATAATAACATCTTTTAGATGATACCTGGATACTCGAAAGTACAATCAGCAGGATGTTATTATCCACCTATAACAAACACCCATACAGAAAAAAGTACCCTCTCAAAACTACAAGGACTGTTTGATTACAAATGGGGATTATCACTCCTTTTAAATGGGTACCAAACTTGACAAACTCACTCCTACTGTGATTAAGGACATAGCTCCTAGTCAGGAAAAGGCTTTTGGTAGGTCAAATATGAGATCTGGGTGAACTCACTTGGGAGAAAATGGCATGGAACTAAAACTAACAAATAAGGTCTTTACACGAATTTTAGCCACAAATTCCAAATTTTCGAAGCTAAATAATCCCAAACTGGCCATGGGAAAATAGTAATACAAAACAAAAATAATGATAGAACTACTTACTTGCTCTTATTGTACTCGAACTCAATGTGAAGACAGTCTTCAATTCCAACTTCCATCTGCAAGTTTAATCATCAGAGATAAATGGAGTGTTTATAAGCCCTTGTTTGATTTTGATTTTTTTAGAAGTGATTTTGAGAAAAGTGATTTTTTTGGAGAATGCGTGGTTAAAAAGTAAGAAAAAATTATGTTTCACGTGAAGAATTTTTTAGTGAAAGAATGTGTGGTTAAAAATGTGTTTTGAGGAAAAGTGATTTTGACAAATCCAAAATCCAACAAGGGCTAAATGGTTGCATAAAGCACATTAAGTTACAAAAAGAATTGTTGTGCCAAGTATCCAGGAAGTTGAATTTAGAATCTCTGCATTTGCTTAAAACATCTTCATTAATAAGTTTGAAGCACAAAGTAGTATAACCATCTAGCCCCTGTTTGATGCCCATTAAAAAGAATTTTCTGGGGAAAATTAAGTTTTGGAATAGTGATTTTTTTGGAGAATGTGTTGTAAAAAAGTAGGAAAATATTTTGGGTTTATGAGCAAAATATTTTATCGTGAGAATGTGTGGTTGAAAATGAATTTTAGAAAAGCGTTTTTGGAGAATGGTAAACAAATAGGGGCCTAATAGTGCAACCAATAAAGTTCTTTACTTTAAGACCATAATACCTTGATACTATTGTTGATTGGTGGAGGAGGGGTATAGTTCCAAACCTGATCCATAAAAGAACACATAACCAAATCAGTATGACTTAATACCAACTCCTACAACCAGAAAACTCATATTATCTGAAAATAGCATTGCATGGAAATAAAAGTGAGTTCTAAAGGAGAAGGATTATAGTGAGTAAAAAGCATGGACAGGGAAAATTTGTTCCAGTTGTAATAGAACTTTTTCTCCTAGCATAAAATTGACCACATTATTGTAAGTTGACAAGTTGATAGAGCAGAGAACCATGGGTTAGACATCGCTAAGAATTAGTGACCATTAGCAATTGGGGATTTGAAGCAACCAATAACCGTGCTACTCAAGTCAAGTGATCAAGGGCTTACGAATATATGATAATAGTAGTAGAACAGATTCATTAATAGTATAATTTCCCATTATATCACAAAAAATATAAGAAGATTCAGTAATAAGGAAACGAGAGTAAAAGCATAATTTCCTCACAAGTCATAACTATCTCGCAGGTGGATTATATGGTCTTTAATTCAACTAGACAAAGTTTCTCATACTTATGCAGGTACGCTACATGGATCTTATATCTTCCTCTCTGCTCCATTAATGGCCATGTCCATTGTTATAACTTATAACACAAAGCTCCAATCCTTAGTTACCCAACCAGACAATTTTAAACATCCTATTCCTCTTATGTTTACTGTATAAATTCTCTTTACCGGTGTATAATTACACAAAACTAAATGCCTTGAAGATCATTGATGGTGTTAACAAAGTTCAAGATCTGGAAGAAAACATGGAAATAAATGCCCTCAAAAGTTCGCAAGGTATCTCATGATGATTAAGTGCATGCTTTAACTGTCAATGAGTACTAGAAAAGCTGAATTACCACAAAATCTTGGTATTCCACTATGCTACCTGCATAGCCTCGATTTATTGTCACCTTGAGGACATACCTGAAACAAGCACAAAGGAATGAGTTCATAGTGATAACTGACTTCAATTTTCCACATTAACAGCACAAGTACAATAAAAGCTCAAAGCTTCAAATAACTTTCAATATTAACTGCAATAAATTTCTGAAAGCTTATAGTTAGGAATATGGTATGAAAGTTAAACTCTTCAAACAATCTCTTAATCACAAGTTCACCACTGTTTAACAGAACCATACGTCATTTCGAAGATGAAACGTGGAAAGTAAAGAAAAATCACCTTATAGCTTAAAAACAAATCTCAGGAGCCCTAGAAGTAATTAGACCAGTGAGAAAAATATAATAGACTCTATTAAATATGAATCCCAGTTGCCACAGATTCAATGGTTTAGGGGCCACCCTTCAACCCCAAATATCTTGAATTAAACCCATTTAATCCCCTAAAGGCTATTCTTTGCTTGTTTCCGGAAATAGAGAAAAAAGATTATAATTTATGAAATGTACTAAGACAAACAAAAGCCAAAAGTTAAAAAGTATACAAATAAATCACATTGCCATGATACACAACAAGTAACTTACCTAAGTCGCACATTTACTCCATTGTATGTCTCATATGGCATCTCTACAGTTGAAAATTCAAATGGATATGTTTTCCTTTCATATAATTCGCCTGGAACGTCAAGTTCACGAACTACAGGGACGGAAGCAAAGAAATCAAACATATTAGAAAGAAGACCAACTCAAGAATAAAAGCATGCTAAATTATGGCAAAAGACAACAGAGTGTTCAATGTTCTCAATGTGAATATTTTGCAACAAATGAATGAGATAAGTGAGATATCTCACGTAATAACTGAAAGCTAGAGAAATAGTCGGCCGACAGCTAAAGCCATCATAACTGGCGTTTAGGCTTCGTATGTTATGGTACTGATTAAATTGAAAATGGATGGGTAGAAAACGCTGCAATATACTTGACAAAATAATATACTCACCCAGAGAAGTGAAGTCATAGAAGTTGCCCTTGTCAGAGTACATTTCTGCAAATAGATATGCAATTATGAGAAGTTATGTAATTGATGAAAAAGGGTAGGGACAACCATAGCAGAAGCAGAAAGAATCAAATAAAGTCAAAAGCATAATATAAGGATTCATAGCATTCAAACAATGAACTGAACAAAATTTCTGGTAAACATGTCCATTCCAAAACACCGGACATTTTTAAGCTTAAACACCATACGATAGATCAAGTCCCTAGGTGAATATCATTATATGCTACATAACCAAATCCCAAGGTATTTCACCCATAGAGATGCGTGAATATAGTATGAAAGACCAGTGAGATCACCATGTTTATCCATGAAACCTACCAAAAGTTGCAAAAGTGTGTTAAGCTCAAGGGGTTGATGATGACAAATCCAGTCAGCATTCCATCCGGTCTAATTTATTTATTTATTTTTATTTATTTTATTTTTTTTGAGGACAAACTAGTGGTCTAATAATTAGCATGACAATCGTTATCTAAATTAGTTAACTGGCAGAAAATAATCACGCCCTCCTTTTCAACATCATTACGCCCATTAAATTGCTAAGAAACTCCAGAGTTACATTTCAGACTGCAAACTTGCCTCCTTCAAACGAAGAATGAGTGCAGAAAAGTGAATACTTGTCAATTATAACTTACTTTAACATGTTTAAAGGGAACTTTCACCATCATTTTCAATGAAATTGCCTAAAATTAAGTTTTTTCTTACTGTTAATCAACTTTTTTAGCATCTATATTGCCACTTACTAAGTTAGAAAAGACTGAACCTTTTCCATTTGTTACCAATTAGACCTGAAAAATTGAAGACTGCATAACTCAAATGCCCACTCCTGTCTCCTAACACAATGTAGCAGTATAATAATCATTCCTGAAAACTTAGGGTTATGCAAAAAACATCAAGGCGAAACACACCTATCTGACCAAGAAGTTCAACTTTGATTCCATTGTGCTCAACCTTCTTTCCTGAAACTGGTTCGATAGAAATCTGGGAAAATGATATGCAAATGTATACACATGATAGATTCGTCAAATTTATACATCAAAATAACTTTTAAATCAGAATTTATATATTCATAAAGATGGAAACCATAATGGAAAGAGAAATACCTTGCCAAGAATGTTTTCTTGACTTTGGAAAAGCGGGACCATTAATGTTTGGCCATTCTCCTTCTTCAAAGGAACCTATTGGAACATTAAGATAACCAAGAGGAAAAATTTTAAGATACGTAATTATTGTTATACCATCCACTACCAACAAAAGAGTCAACGGAGCAACAAAATAATAATAAATTGCTGAAAATATGATACTAAGGTTTGTAAAAATAACAATCACTTCCACCCCCCCACCCCCGGCACTTGCCATGCACCAATCCCCCATATTGCCTTTGTACAGACCATACCTTCCATACAGAGAACTGAAATTTTGCAAATTATTTCCATCAAAAAGAACCAGCTACACAAATGAACAAAAACAGAAGCTTGCATTTTCTATATCAGTATATGCCTCCCATTTGAATATACAGTCAATGCCCACCAATAAAAAATTTGTAAAACCGTGACAATGAGTATACCTGCTTTCGGGACTTCCCATCAGAAAATGTAACTGAAATGTGGCAAGCGGGCTTAAAAGCTCCAATTATAAAATTCTGTAGACAGAAGTTCAAAACCACCATAAAGATTTTAAATAATAATAATCAGTGTAGCAGTGCGGGGAAAAAAGGAAAAAGACGCAGGAAATCATATAAGCTAGTTACAAAACTTTACCATAGCTATTCAAACCCCGATCCAATCCAAAACCTGAAATGGAAAAAACCTTCAACATATTTTCATCTATAATTAAAGCTCTATTCTACTTGCACTTGAAGACAAACAGTCATAAAACAGGTAATGTGGACAATATGGCATAATAAACCCATAAATATTCATGTGCTGAAAATACAATGATTTAGGGGAAAACCCTAAAACCTATTTCATTATATCCTGAAATCTCACATATAAAAAATAAAAAATAAAATTTGTGAGGAAAATTGAGCCTACTGAGAAAGACCGGAGATGGAGAACTCGGATCGGATCTTTAAGAATATCGGAGAGTGAGTGATCTGAGTCGACGATGAAAAAGGCGATCACGGCTAGAGAGGACACCCAAGTAGAGAGCCAACTATACCTTAATGCCCGTCCTTGACAGGTCACCAATATTTTTTAAGAAAAATTTATTTTAAAGGGTCTACTTAAATTATTAGGTTGTTCAAATTAAAGTCAATTTTTTCATTCAATGACATCTTGTTAGCACTTATTATGTCACTTACTTTGACAAAATAACATTATTCTAAAGACAAAAGAGTACATTTGAATTGTGTCATTCGCTTGTCTATCATTCATTTTCATCTTTTTACAATAATACTAGTCAGCGACACGTGCAAGGTATGTGTCGTAGTATAGTTGGTTATATAATAGCGTGAACTGATTTTTGGTTATTTTTTTACATCACTATTTAAATCTTATTTAGCAAAATTTATTCAATAGAAAACCTTAAAGTTACAACGAAAAATAAACAAATAAAAAAAAGAGTTAGAAACAGAAGGACAAATTATTCATCATAAACAAGTAATATAATTCAATTCAAATTACCAAAATATTGTTGTTTCTTCTTTATTTTTCAATTTTCTTGAAGTACAAACCTTTAGAGACATTGCATATCACATTTTAAGTTTTTTAAAGGGTGGGTAAAAAAGAAAAATTATCGATTATGATTTTACGTTTATGGTTTGTCTGAGAACGATTAAGGATGTGTTTGAGTCACATTATTTTGAAAGAATACATTTTGAAATAGCAGATTGATGGAGATGTGTGGTTGAAAAAAAAGGAAAAGTTATTGATGTGATATAAAAATTATTTTATTGAAAAATGTGTGGTTGAAAATGAGTAGAAAAATGAAAATAAAAAATTTTAATGTGTACCAAATAGGGGCTAAAATCAACAAAAAACTTATTTTTGTACCCTTTTTTTCCAAAATTGTTGCGGTGCCATGACACAAAAAGTCAAACATTGTGGACAGCAACGGCTATAGTTTTGTTGATAATCAGAACCAGACAAGCACTTAATAATTTAAGATTATTTTTTATTTAAACTTAATCGACAATATATTTATTATTTTCACATTGTAAGTTTTTTTTTTAAATTTAAATCGATCCAAATGAATATTCATATCGTGAAATATCGAATCAAACGTTATAGGAAAAATAAAGTTCGAAAAAAAAAATATTGAAATGAGGGTGAAATTGAAAACAAATATAAACAATCACGACTTTACGTTTCACAATGAATGTAAAATTATTTTTTATATTTATAATTTATCGATCATATATTTATCATGGCCGCACTTCAACATTTTCAATAAATTTTAAATCGCTTAAAATGCATATTTGTAACTTAAAATACTAAATCAAACGTTTAAAAAAAAAAAAAGCAGCTTAAAC